>NMRA01000179.1:243314-269730 GCA_002633005.1 Phoronis australis | reverse complement strand
TTGCCCCCCCCTGTGGTATCCTAGATCCGCCACTGAATTTCAGGCATTAATTTTACTTAGACACAGCCCTAAACCTACCGGAGCTAACTGTTTGGCCAGGACGAGATGAGTGTGTACCTGAGCTATGAACCTGAATTTTTTTATCGAAATATTTCGTTACAAGATTAGAAAAGCGTAAACAGTGCTATCGAGTCGACCTAGTCAGACACTATAGTGCATGTGTTGTCTGTAATCTATGACCTACTTTACTCCAGGAGTCCCACCAGTTGTGACCTACTTTTCATTTGGCGAAATTTAGCAGACGACAGAATAAAAATATCGGTGAATCTCCACTGATTTTATTCGAAAGATCATGAAATCTATGGAATCGTACAGATAATTTTACTTTAAGGTACATACCCAGCTTTACACGAACATATCGTGTCAGTGGCCTTGTCATTTGTCAGGTGAAGGTGGCCCCGAGGCCGAGGGGTCCTTCGGATTTTCGCTGGCTCCTCGAACTCTTATTTTTTCATCGTCACCTTTATAAATTCCCATATCATGAACGTAAGATTCACTAGTGAAAAGCATCGCCTCTTGTCTCTGCCGACGCGTTTTCAAATAGTGCAAAAACTCTCATCGATTCCACCAGGAACGTCGTTTAGCGACAGTGTATTTGCCTCTGACATCTCGTTCGAATGTCGGGTATCACGTGACTTTTCGCATAGGGGCGGAGCTTGCGATAGGTCAATTGTCGGGGGCCGCGAAGTCGGGTTCCCCTTCCACAGACCAGTAACAATGATTTCAATAATGTATGTGTATTTCTGAATAAAGATTCCCCTAACAAGTGACCATAGATATAAAATCGAGTAATTGTTTCATAATAGCTATCTGTCAGCAAACACTGAATTAGCATGCGCTCACACGGCCTCGGTGCCCGGTCAATTACCTTTATTGCCGGCACCAAAAGCCGGTAACGCAGTGGTTTATTCATTACTGGCTTCTCAACATTTGCACTCACAAATACTGCAAAGGCATTACAAATTGTATCTAATAAAACATATTTTGTTTCAGTTTTATATAAGCATCGGTTAGGATGAGAATAATTCATCTTGAAACAGAACACAGAATAATAAACGTCTACGTGGCAACTCGCCCGGCGCCAATCCCGACTTAGTTAGTCAAGAGCTCATCCGACGAAGAATTCACGCCGGATCGGTAGGTTTCACAGCTATCAATTTGAACCGGAATACACTGATCAAGAAATACTACAGAGGCGCCGTGAACATGCACAGGCAACGGAACGTATGGATAGTTCTTTGGTAAGCCGAAATTCGTCAGAGAAATCACTGTCGACGAAATGCCGGCCACAGACACGGAGATGTTTCACGGCCTCATACTTGCTATTTACAGCGTACCTTTCATTCTTCACTACCACGAGCCACTTCCTAAGTCTTTTCGGTCTTTCGAGGAAGTCGGAACAACGATATACCCGCTTTCTTCGCAGCTTCATTGTTCAGACAAGCGGGATCGATGCACCGCGATATAGCGGCATTTACTCTGCAGACGAACCACTGACGTCGCTGCGTCGTTTCTTACCTTCCTCACAGGTTAACGCGACACCTCTCGGCAAGTTGAGGTCGACTGTATAACAGGCGATGTGTATATAGGCCGATTGAGATGGTAAAAAGAATCGGGTGGCATTCCCCTGACATCACTGCCGGATACGGGATGTACAAGGACTCACATCACGGAAGTAGACGGAAATTGTCTACCAGTTTTGGAAACTTCAGCCGCGATAAAATTTGTGTTCAAAAAAGCTTTATAGTTTTATAAAAGGGGAAAACCTTAGACAACGCAACAAATTACTTAATTTGACATAAACATATGTACTTTCCCATGCTTGAAGTAGATTGAACATTTGAAATAAGGTCCTTAAACTCAGTCGGGTTGTTGCAAATTTTTGTATTAATGACAATGAACTGATCAGTAGTTGGTAAAAGTGGTTGGGACATAAGCCAAAGGGGGAAGGGGGGATTTTGTACTTGGGTACGACATGTGCGTGCGTGTGCGTAGCTTTGCATGCCCCGCATTATGCAATAATTTGAAGAATTTTCTGACCGACTGAATGGTAGATGCTCTTAAGGAATTTTGGCACACCCAACTTTGTTGTTGATCTGGACACCAAGCAATAGGACGGAGTTTGACTTGTAACATTGAACATCAATATAGTGTACTGGTAATTTTTTTATTCTAAACAAAAGGCACTTTATGGGTTATGATGCAATCACAAGTAACTCACAAGAGGACACCTTGTATTAATTAGCCAAGCCATACAGGTACACCCTGGCGAGAACAGATACTAATCAGTCTAATAAAATACATGTAAGGTGTACTGGTAGAAATAACTGAAGTGCACTTAGTGCACACGCATACGGAGTAACCCTGACCATCATAAAGCTAAAAGTAGCTAAATCTTACAGGTACATTTTAAAACTTTGTCGCCATTGTGTTTCAAATGACTAAAATAAATCAAAAATAAACAAGACCTAAAACAAGCAAATCAAAAATTTCAAATCACCGTTCCTTCTCATCGTGCGTTGTCAACGAGCTCAAAACATGAATACTGCGCCCTACACACATTTACGATACTCTTACTGCTTCATTTTACTTAAAAATTTCATTCATAAAAGGGATTTTAACGCAACTCACTTTAGTCAGAACTTAAGCACAAATAATGTTCTATCAGCGCAGCTACAAATGATAAATAATTTTAAACAGTCAACTATCTTTGGACTGACGAAACACACTATGCCTTGTGTTCTAATGGTGAATGTAAAGGAAGTAATACTTTTAAGCCCCACACAGTAGTGTGTGTTACATGTTCAACAACTTAAGTGAGTCATGACAGCGCTTCCAATGGGACTGTATGGCAATAGAGCGTATATCGCTGAAACTTGCGCAAAAGACGCATGAAACTGACCTTGATGAAAGAAACCCTGAAGCCTCGGCGTTCGGTGTANTAAAACAAGCAAATCAAAAATTTCAAATCACCGTTCCTTCTCATCGTGCGTTGTCAACGAGCTCAAAACATGAATACTGCGCCCTACACACATTTACGATACTCTTACTGCTTCATTTTACTTAAAAATTTCATTCATAAAAGGGATTTTAACGCAACTCACTTTAGTCAGAACTTAAGCACAAATAATGTTCTATCAGCGCAGCTACAAATGATAAATAATTTTAAACAGTGAACTATCTTTGGACTGACGAAACACACTATGCCTTGTGTTCTAATGGTGAATGTAAAGGAAGTAATACTTTTAAGCCCCACAAAGTAGTGTGTGTTACATGTTCAACAACTTAAGTGAGTCATGACAGCGCTTCCAATGGGACTGTAGGGCTATAGAGTGTATATCGCTGAAACTTGCGCAAAAGACGCATGAAACTGACCTTGATGAAAGAAACCCTGAAGTCTCGGCGTTCGGTGTAGCAAGATAAACGTCAGTGAAAGCTTTTGTGATCATGTGATACGCATTTAATGCGCAATGATATCTTGCGAATATTTGCCTGACCTAGCCAAATTCCTTAAAAACAGATTTCAAGTAAAGTAGCCCTGGTTTTCCCAACAGTGATCTGCAAACGAGCATTATAGTACCCGACGGCACAAACTTGAAAGTGCTGACCTCGACTTCACCACTTCTCGACTGATGGCGCATGCGTACGTAATCGCATCGGGCTGTAACAGTTCAGCCGGTCAAATTTGATTCATAGTTAAGCACGTGATTGTGCGTTACACTGGATAACCTCTTACCGAATGTCAAATAGAACACGGATATTCTTGCATTAATGGAGGTCTGCTTCATGAACGCGCCAGTTCCTGAAAACCCTCCTAACTGACAATTTAGGCATGTACAAGAATGCTTTAGAAAACTAAGTTTTGATGTGGACCCATTTTCTGAAAATTGCGGTGTACGTGCCCAGTTTTAGTTTCAGAGGATCCACACTGTTTAAATCGGAGCTTGTGAACACTTTTGAAGCAATAGTTTAAGTGGAACAAGTGCAAGACAAACGTCTACATAAAGTCCTGGGGAGACAACTCCACATTCTCCTTGTGCTTTGTGAGGAGGACATCTGTGATGTCATAGCGCCCCATATCTTTCAGAGCATCAACCAGCATCTCCACCAATTTGTCTCTCGGTTTGGCCTTGCGTTTCCAGGCCAACAATATTTTGTAAGTCACCATGTTGAGCGAGTGTCCATTGGAGAGCGCGTCGAAGCCTATTCCTGTTATGGTAGAGTCGGGTACATTGAGATAGACTGCCAACGTCAGACCTTCTGGTATTTGTTTGGATAGTGTCTGCAAACTTTTTCCCGACAGCACTTTTGGCTCTTTGCACACTGAAAGGAAATTTGCGGAACTTGTATAATTGGCTGTGAGTCGTAACGTAGTTGAGATTATAAAACGAATGTTCGTTCGGTAATTACGTCCAGTACAGTGATAATGTAATTTTACTTATTATTTATTTATTTATTTACTATAGTGACATAAGGGTACCAGTAAATACAATATCAAAGACAGATTATTCACCACACCCCCCAGCCTCAATGGGCTTACTCAGTCACCTAATAATAATTAAATCATTACATAACAAATTGCACAAGCTCAAATACGACCACTTCAGACTAGTTTATAAACAAACAATTACTTCTAACCTGCAAAGCGTCTTGAATGAATTTTGCTAGACCTTTCAAGTTATTTTGGAATATTTGAGGTAGGGCTGAACGCCGTAAAAAATATGGTCGAATGTGAGTATATTTTTCACAATCAAAAATGAAATGAACTTCATCTTCAATTCCTTTTTTACAAACACGACAAATCCGTTCATTCACAGGGATTCCGAAGTACCGCCCCACCTCAACCTCTAATGGTAGAATACCTGCTCTCAATCGAGCTATGACGGACCTCTGAGACACCGGCAGACGTAAATACTCTTCTACACAATAGTCATTCTTAATAGATCTATATAAGTACAGTTTTGGTTTCTNCGTATTTTTATGAAAATGCTTGGGACAACTGCTCCTGTTCTACTTTGAACGTTTCATTCAAGCTACGTTGTCATCCATTGTGACCTTTCCTCTTTTCTTTACATTAAAACTACACGAGGTGCTTGCATCGGACTTTTAAGATAGAATGGAAGATTTACGGTCAAGCTACTCAAGTGACACGTAGTGCGCACACGTGCAAAATTTACCGCATGAAGCGATGCTGTATGCAAATTGCAATGTTTTCCTAAACTGAGTGATCCCAACAATCGGTGTAACTTAAGAAAGAACTTCCCACAATCGGGCACTACGATAAAGACTTCCTTGAATTCCGCAAAAGTCAAACTGCTTTTTATTTCCTGTGGCATGCTAACTTCGCATGGCCAAGATGGCGTTTTGCACTAACCGAGCAACCATCACGTGTGGCTACGGCTGTTGTCCACTTGACACTACACCACACTTAGACTAGTACCATAGGGGAGACTAGACGTCCCCAAACTATTCTAGTTCATTGTTTGTCCTGGAAATAAAATCTTACTTAATAACGAAGGCTGGTCCTGCCAAGGGCACATTTTGATCCCCTCACGGGCCTTAACTAAGGCATCCTTAGGTACCGCGTACATATTGGTTGCTGATAAACGAACGCGCTTGAAATTGACAGTTTGCTCAGTAGCTTTCTCGAAATGAAAATAGCATGACCTAGGTTCTAGCAATTAATAAAACATAATAGAGAAGCAACGAATATAACTTTATGCGATTGCGTAACTATGTACTTAGTGGGGACTATGTATTGCGTCGAAGCCGTTCTGAAACTAAATCGCTGGGCGAGTGGAAACCAATGTTTTCCGAATCCTCGATGCTGAGTGCATGTGCAAGATTATATAAAGATACTTACAAGTCACTCGGGGTTTGGTCAATGTCGTTAGACGCAAGAAAGCGTTGGACAAAACTGGCTGAAGAGTTTCATTGCTCGGTTTCTTCTGCGGGCTTGGACTAGACATTTCGGACTCGTCTTTCTCTGGGCTGGATATCGAAACCTCTATCTGAAAAATTCAAACGAATCTACACTTTCCTTGGTCTTTCCTCGAACAGATTCACAAATACATCTAAAAATGAAATTCAGATGCCAACAAGCGATATTATCTACTTCAAACTCGTTAACGTGTAATAGTAAGAAAAAGCACAATAATACCACGATTCATATCCTATTTTCGTATGCTTACAGTAAATGTACTTTAAGTTAGCGTGTCACACTTAAACTGCCCGAGTAATTAATGTTCAACAAATTGAAATCGAATTAAGTTCAGGGTATTGCATTTATAAGCGTCTTACTTTCGAGAACAGAAGCTGGAAATTTACCTCCATAGGCTCAGGTTCCGGTTCCGGCTCCACGAAGAAGTAGTTCTTGACCGTTGTTTGGTCTATTGTGAATGACTGGTGGCGCACTCGTTTGTATTTATTCTCATCCGGGTTCATTTTGGAAATTTCAACGACGAATATCAGCTGCCGTTCCTCCAACGTGGTTGGACGGATCTCAAATATCCTGTAGTTGTCCCGCGACTTCTCCGAAAAGTAAAAAGGAAGATTCTGAGAGTTGTTATCACCATCGACAGTCTCTACGTCTCCGGCAATGTCTATCAAAAGGGAAGAACCCTCAGAGAACTCAATATTGTCCGTCACGGCCTCCGGCGTCTCGGGAGCACTTCGTCGTATACGGTTGTAAGACCGCCTTCCACTGAATGTCACTTTTTTTTCCTCTACCGGCTGATCCGAATACTCATAATATTTCAAGTCAACGCCCTTCTGTGCTGTCCGTGAGCTTGCGGCTGTTTCTGTGCAACCTTGGCCCTTTACGGCCTCAATCCACAGAAACCACCTTTTCTTCTCGAGAGACAAGAAAGTGACAATGTCCCCTTGTATCTTAAAGTTCTGCTGGTAAATTTTAGGTATGGCCGGTTGGAGTCGCTTCCCACGCCCCGGCTTAGATTGCACAATAGCGAAGCTGAAAAGAGAATACTCTTTATAAAATTGACTATCTAAAATTGCATAACGACACAGTATTTGTAACAAAACGTACCGAATAAATGCACACAGACGAGTACAGGATGAAAGCAACAGGTACAGCTACATCAGACTATATGAGTCGCCCGTACTAGATATTCACGCCATGAAGAATGATTCCTCTGGTTATTATCGCATGTGCAGCATGAGAAGAAAGCTGCTCAAGAAGTACGGGGACAGTCAGTGGCCAGAGGGACTATAAAGTGACAACTTGGATGCATGCGTTTAAACAGAGGTGCGTTCTACAGAGCACTGAAACCTCTAGCGAAAAACGAGGCCAAGTTGATGCAAATGAGCAGCAAGCGAATGTGTCGCGTTAAACCCCGGAGCCTTGCTAGCGTAGTTGTTCAGTCGCCAAAGATGGAATACTGAACGGTTTTCGCTATATAACTGGAGATTTCTTCTTGCAAGTGCCTCGTCAGTAAAGTGTCGTGGGTTTGCGGAGCGCACCTTACACGTAGGTGCGATTGTTACCTTGTATGCGTCAGCTCTTTGAAAAATCCACATTGGCGTGGTATTGAGCTTATATATTACTTACACAGAAAACCGCGAAACATCAAAGCTGGCCGAGTCTTTTGTGAACTTGACGTTTCCCTCGATTAGTTCCCAATCGTCACCGTCCTTTTCCGTTTTGCAAAGCACCGACAAATCCGGCCTGTCCACATTGTTTTCTGCGTCCGTCTCCAAGTGACTCGGCAGCGGCACCCTTATTGTCACCGGCCGCCGAAATTGTTCTCCCTTGTATTCCGGTGATCTAAGCTCGAAGAAATCCGAGCACGCAATAAACTCCGAACAATCGGAAATGTACATGACGCTCTTGGTGTGCTCCGCTCTGTCCATTCTCATTGGCCATATCTAAGATGTAAGAGGACATTAAAAATATTTACTGAACATTCATATGAAAGCCTATTATGCCTAAGTCTACATTTAAAAGTATTAAGAGCAACTATGTTATCAAATAGTTGCGAAAATTGCTGAAGCCTCGGCGGTAAAAATAAAAAAAACGAGTTTAGATCATTTGTGAATTCTGGTGCACTATGAGGAAGTGCTTAGCTTACAATGAGACAACCACAGAACTACAGGCAATGAGATCGGGTGAGAGTTCTATGGCTTTAAAACGGTAACGCACAACTGAGGACATAGCACTGACACTGCCAAGAACGTATCCTATGAGTTGTTAAGGAAATGCAATAGCCAAAATCATAGAAATCATTTTAAGGTCTACCACATGACTCAAATATGCATTAATTTTTGTAGAAGGAACTTGATGTAATCATAGAGTACATGCATATGAAACTAGCTGACATAAATATCAGTATAAAGTCTGGGATGTATGACCTACCAATAGTTCCCATTCGATTGCTTTGTCCAGGTACTTTTTTGGGAAGCGGATGTTTATATGGCGGTTGGTGTGACTATTGTAAAGACAGCCCTGTGGACTAATCTGAAACGTCTCAGTCAGCAAGGCGGACACCACAGCGAATGTGCCGAGCTGTTCTGTCATCAACTCCAACAGGTCACCCCTGGAAGTCTGTAAAATTCAATATGACAATAGTTAATGTTCTTTTCGAGCACGCTTACCGGGGTTCGGGCGTTTTGCATACATTCACCCAATAACAAGTTCCCGGTCTGTTCACAGAGCTGAAAGCGGCGATAAACCCGTTCTTCTGTCAGACAAACCAGTGACAAAATTGGTCTCAACTTGTTCTCTACTCACATGACGAATGATTTCTTTCTCAGTGGGATTAGTTGGAAAGAATTAACAATTCGTTTCTGCTTGTGAGACCATGCTCAGCGCATACAAGACTCGCGTAGTTATCAACGAGCTAGTGTATCGTTCACTGGAGACAGCCAGCTCAGATCGCAGCTCTTCGCCTGCGCTGAATCTAAGAGGCGATTGATTTCACGTGACAAAAGTCTGAATAACAAACACAGAAAAGAAAGTTTACCTTCACCATGTGAAAAGTCGAAAAATAGTCCCACGTGGGGTTTGGGTTGTCATCACTCGCATGGGGTTTCCACTTAAGTTTTGTTCCGTAGTTTCTTCTCTCCTCATGACAGTAAGGTAGACGAATTGCGACCCCTCTACTTAATGGCACGGAGGCGCTGATCTCATAAATATGGCCGCTCAAACTCTCGCCTTTGGCAACGTCAGGAAAATATAGATGGCGCTCGGAGGGAGCCACTCTCGTTACCGTCAGCTGATCTCTCTTTCCGAACACAGAGGGCGGCACCACGATGATGGTGCCGAGTAACTCGAACTCTCCACCCTTCTTCCCTGGGGTGCATGGTAGCACGTCACTGAAAATAACACACGATGTTAGCTATTTTGGTCACATACTTCAAAAAAATACTTGTTTCAGGTTCCTGTTTTCTTTTCTGACAATTGAGTCGGTAGAGCGATTGCTGTTTAGTTGCTTACATTTAAAAAAAGGGAAATTCACTCCATACGAGCAAAACAATGCGCTTGCCAAATCCTGTCGCCTGAAACCTTGCTGTACCTTGCTTTCATGCCTTTGTGTACTAGGTTTTAAAAGAAAAAAAATACCAGAGCTTGGCTGATTTGATGCGGGGGAGTTTAGTCGATGAAAAAAATTAGTCTTGGTACAGGCCAGAACTAACCCTATAGTTTCCGGGCTAATCTGCTATAGCCAGCCGAGTGGTAGGGAACTACGCATTCCAGATGGTGATAGAAAACTGCTTTTCAAATCGTCTATAATACGGACGATTTGCCTCAAAATCTCGTGACGATTTCAATATCTCGAGAATATCAGGTATTTATTGCACATAATGTAATTACTACAAAGATAACATTATGTTACTCGATGTTTGACGTCAGTAGAGAATCACCGAATCATGCTTCGTTAGTTTGTGCAAAATTTTGTCAAAGTTAGCCAGATCCCTTTAGGTTGTGTACTAATACATGAAACATTATGCATAACGCTTTGGTCAAACGTAGTAAAGCTGGTCGTAGCTAAGATGGTAGTTGTAAGGACGTTACTGCAAACGCGACGCTTTTTATCAGTTACCAACCGTTTTGGCCACAAAGAAAAGTCAGTCGCAACATTTGCCATTTTTGGGACATTTTTTCGAGAGATGATGACAGCTTGGCCGAAGCAGAATTTGCTCAGAAACTCGGTTGCTGATTATAAAATATTTAAAAGTTATTCACTACTAGTAAGAATTTGCCATTGTGCTTGAAAACGAAGTTTTGTGTCCAAACTACAAATGGTTGTGCATGAACATGCGCCTTTCACGTTTGCGTTGTTAAAATTGATGCTAGAACGAGGCATTGCGTCCTAAACAATAATGCACAATAATTTTTGCAGATCCACCAAAGTGTGCAAGTAGTGAATAGCGAAGCGAAATCAATTCTGGGGTTTTGTTGAGAACGTTTGCAACCTTGTAAAAGATAACAATTGAAGGAAGAATCGGAAAATAATACACTAGCTAATAGGTGGCGCTCTACTTCATGGAGCTGAGAGTCGACGTATGATAATAATTCACAAATTTAGCAGAACAGAAGCGGCATAACGGCAATTTTTTTTAGCACTAATTTACTTTACTCAAGGAAAAGGGCAGTTTTAATTACATTAATTTTATGTCAGATTTTAGCTCGTCATGTTTTTGTCCACATCGTTCCAAAGCTGCATCAACGGCTTTGCAACAAGGTTAGTGCAGCACATGTGAATATGTAATTACCATGGCAATTATCAATTGGTAACAGAAACTAGTACAGGAAACTCGAAATGTTTCGAAAGCCCTCAAGAACAACCCTCAAGTGGCCGATAAGAACAAGATCCGCCATTAGTGGCAAGCAATTAATTCTCGTGTTTTTGATTCCTCCCCTTAGTCAGTGAAAGCTTTCAAGCGTGTTTCGAGTAGCCTGGTGTAGTCGAATATGTCCCTGCACATGATAAAGTATTTTCTATTCAATGAGCCGTTACTATCGAGAGCCACCATTGAAATCCAGACATCATGCTCCTACGCGTTCACAAAACAGCCTACGTAATTACTTAAATTCTATCCGGATAAAGTGTATTGAACCTAGTATCAAATGAGAATCATTAAGGCCCTGTGGGTTGACGTTTCAGAGTAATAACTTCTTCAAAATTTGGCGTTTTAATGTCACTGCCATCGGTCGAACGGATTAGATATTTCTCAATGTAGGTAATGTAATTATTGAACTAGCATTATGTCAGTTTCAGTATTAAAAGTGAAAAATATCACAGTTTAGAGGTTCCGTTGCCATTCTTTGTTTTTGAGCATTATACACCTGAACGTGGGACGTATAAAGTGCCAAATCTCAAGGAAAATCGAATTACTGAAATAAACAACTGCTTTAATTCAGGCAATCAATTAATAGTGACATGCGAAAACGTCGCGTAACCTTCAACAGAAGAACACCTGAAAAGATTGCACAAAGTGCTTAAACTATAATGCGTGCAAATGACGAAATTACCATATAATGGCAGACTTTCGGAAACGTCTGCTTTCCAATTTGCTGTGTAAATTTATTCTTCATTATCAAACGGGAAGTTGTACGACTTCACGAAAGTGGGGAATTGAAAGAAAACATCAGATACCAACTGAAACTGGCCGCTTCGGTGATAAAGGTATTCTTTAAATTAGCTGTTTTACGTTTTACTTAACTAGCACACGGCGCGCGTGAATGGAACGGAGGAAGCGGATACCATTTCGCCGTTTTCCTGAACTTCCTGTTGGTCTCGGTCGACAAAACAGACTGAACCAACTGTACGTGCAATTCTATAAACACATGTAGTTCTATACATGCATTTGGCTAAGATGCCTTCTGTGTGACAAAGTTATGTTATAGCTATTGTACTGGCGTAACTACATCTACAGTAATGCTTGGACGAACAGACAAACACGATCGCGAGATGGGGCTGAATTTGAAACGACTGGCAACTTTTGGGCACTTAACAATGGTCAGGAGGAGTCGAGCATATTACTTTTTGTCGAACAGT
This sequence comes from Phoronis australis, assembly GCA_002633005.1. Classification (NCBI taxonomy): domain Eukaryota; kingdom Metazoa; phylum Phoronida; family Phoronidae; genus Phoronis; species Phoronis australis. The sequence goes on along the minus strand of NMRA01000179.1, from coordinate 257,653 downwards.
TGCCGAGGGCCACGACTCCGATGTGTCTCTACTTTGCCTACGCCACTGGTTGCAGCTTTTGTCGTATCGGTTTACAAAGTATTTTGTATTGCCCACTACACAGATACTAACGGATTCCGTCACTTTTCTGAGCGTGCGCATATTTAGGCCCATACATATTGTGAAGTTTCCCTAATATCCCTGCGAAAGCCTTGAATAAAATCGAGAGATATCATGTGACGCGAAACCTCAACGTTACTCAGCGGTTGACTGCGACGACTGTTCAATATTAGCCCTTGTCAAGCGAATAATAGAATCGACAAAACGCATACGAATATATTCAAGGATATAACTTCCAGCGCTTATAGGTGAAGATGGAAGACATGATGCAGGGGCGTATCCAGGATTGCTAACTGGGGGGTCAGATCTAGGGTTTTTTAAAAAGGAGTAAAAGGTCAACAATTTGAAAATTCTAGAGTTGATATCACTAAAATCAAGGGAAGAAGTAGGGTCCGGGCCCCCCTGACCACCTGGATCCGCCTATGGGATTCACATGACTGGAAAACAACTGGGTTTAGGTTTTACTATTGTACATTGTATTTTTCGTAATTAACTTTAACAAAGTTCACCATTCTGTAATAAAGTGCACTATTTCTCGCTCGGGTTTCCAGCGCCAACAAATCCGCTTTCCATCAAAATTAATCAAAAAACGATTAATGGCTCAATTTCATTTAAATATATGTATGATCAAAACGTATTTTATAGTCTTTAAAACAAAATAACTGCATTTTTCAAAGAAAATTAGTTGTCTTTGCACCTTCCTGACAATTTTGAGTTTTGTCCAAAACATTATTGTTCTTCAAAACTGAGACATACAGAGCACGAAACTGCAAAATCCGTTTTCAAAAAGATTTCAATCATTCATTAGAGGTTAGTGACATTTCAGTAACTCGCGCACATTTCGGTTTTGTATCAGGTCTGTCCCGGGTCCGTTTTGGAGGTTCGAGCAGAAGAAACTTAAGACAGTGATCCTCATTTTGTTTTCCAGAGGAGATTTGTAGTAAGGAAAAACTAAAGTAAAAATATCACAATTTAAAAATAATCTACGATAAATTAAAACTGTGCGGAGCCCTCTCGTTTTAAATGAAAATTGTAAGACCGCATCTTAGTCCAGCAGCTCACCCAGAGGAATTTTGATTCCGAACAAAGCTCGCTGGGGGTAATTTCTGCGAAAAACAACTCAGACAATAAACAGTTACGAGAATTTAGCTCGGTAATGCTTTCACCGTACAGGTTGGTCACATGACTTGTATAATTTCGCCCCACTTTGTGATTGGCTGTATTAGCGTCACTAAGCACATGTAGTGTCGAACCACTGTAACAATATTTTACATTTTTTATTATAAATGTTCTAAGTTTATAAAATGCGAAGTTCATTGTCATTCCTATCAGTGCCCATTTCTATGTGCACCACACGGCAAAAACTTCACATGTAAAATTTTAGTTCACCTCACACAAAATTAATGTCATATTAAAATATCACATATCGGGATATTTTTATTAAATTGGACTCTGTTGAAATTCCTTATAATGCGGTTTACACTAAAATATAGGGTATAAATATCTTAAGAGAACGAATATGGACAAAATTCTAAAAAGCAATTATAAAAAGTACTACCTTCTACTCAGTTCTTCTACCGACGGATACGTAGGCTCTGGGAGTGTCTTTCTTCTTTTCGTTGTTACCACTCTCGAATTTCCAACTCCGATGTCGCCACCGCTGTACAGACTATTCGACGGGTTCGTCATGACGCCAAGCAGTCAATCGCAACACTTGTATTTTAGTAACGTCTGAAAGTAATGGCGTATTAAATAAAATGTGCACACAAAACAATTTTTAGATCAGTGCAATTTGTTCTTCTCCAGGTAGTCTCTAGCTAGGTCCTGTATCGGTGACTGCGAAGACAGATTCCAATCGCATGTTGTCTTCGCACGTCAGTATACGACACACCTTAATCGTTGCTCTTTTAAAAACGTCTGCATGGACGGCGATCAATAATTTTCCCGATAAGAAATGAAATTTGAAACGAATTATCAAACACTAGTGGAATACGCTGGTTTGTCGAATGTCAAAAAATGGATCCACCCTCGGTCATTTAACTTGCACGAGTTCGAACAACTTCAAAGTTATTTTCTGAATGTCAAATCGGGTATTGATTTCAAACATAAGTAGAGCTAACGATTGGACTCCCTTTCTTTCAACAAGGCTGGCGTCTTATTTTTATCTAAATAATATTTGTTCTGTCACCGTCGTGTTCGAATTAGCACAGCACTAGCTGCATATCACTTCAGCGCTATGTAAACTCCTGTCCACACGATTGTCTTGAAAACACAATTTTCTTTCAGCACTTTCTGGAAGTATTCTCTCGCGTTCCGGGAATTTTGAGAAACGCCTTTTCACTGTACTTGGCGTGATGGCGCTAAGGCAATGTGCTGTGGTCACATAATTACACAGACGTTAAGCCAGTATTTTGGGCCGAAGTGTTCACGTTGCTCGACGTGGACAACGTCTAATACTCCAGTCGTCACATCCAGTTTTAACAGTATGCATCTGTAGTAGAAATGGTTTTATTTTACGTAAATCCCTTCCACGTGTCCATGATCCCGAATTCAGGTCTAGACACAAGGTTTGAAAGCATAAAACATCCCATTGCATAGTCTCCTCGTACAAAATTTTCCATGTGCCGCTGCAGACCGTCAGATGAGACGGAACATACCTCGATGACGTCATATACCATACCTTGGGTTGTATTGACTAATCTAATGTCGCTATTAGAAACTCCAATTTACACACAACAATTTCACAAGGATCGAAGTTCTCATGAAACACATTCAGGAATTATTCATTTAACGTTGAAGTAATATTTACCGGGAATATTTAGAGGACAGCCAGGTTAGAAGACTATACCAATGAACACCGTAGAGACAGAGTGTCTACCAAACACTAGAAAACCCGTCGCTCAAAGAAACACCGTTTGGCCTATGTTTCCGTGGATACGAAGTGTAACCGAAGGCTAACGAAGGCAACACTGGGTAAAAAGGTGCTCTATTGTGACACCCCTGACACGTCGTCGCCAAATACGACAACTTAGGGTACAAAGGTGCTTTATTCTAACACCCCTGACACATCGTCGCCAAATACAAAAAAAAAAACATTAAAATGCATGTATCATCACGTGTGAGTATTGTACTTCGTATACTGCGTACGAATTAGGTATGAACACAGAGGAAATTGAGTTTTGGGACTCCAAGTCAGGCTTCCCTGGTCTGCGTGAATATACGCTGTAGTGGTACACTGTAGTTACGACTTTATCTCATATATCTGACTCATATTCAGAAAACATGTCCACCTGCAGCAAAATACATAACTCGAACAGTGTCAACAAGGAGGACGCCAACAATGAGTGTCCTGTTATCGCGAACATCATCTCACTTAGATGAACAAACAAGGATGAAACCAAGTATTGTGTACACTGGAAAGGATGAAAAGATACAGTCTTATGCGTGGTGCTTGGGATTTGTCCAGTCTCGATTTGAGCCAAACAATAGAGCCTCGACAGGCACAAGTGCTTCCATCACCTCTCAATGAAATAATGCGCCTTTACATCTGTTGTGAGTCGAATGACATGAAGTAACAGACATATGAGCACACTTTCACAATACAAGTCCAGTTTTACCGCTTGACTTCCTTATTTCAACCTAAATATTTCCAGCTAAAACCTGTAATCTTCCGAATTTTAATAAAAGATACCGTTTGTTTCAGTAATTTTACGTTTTCCAAAGTACTCCCTGAGCTAAAAAACAGAGGGGCAAATAACTCACCGGTACTATACAGAAAATTTAGTGGTTTGTGTTAATAGTAAGGTGCAATCCTGCCATTTCGCCTCTACTTTAACGTCATTTTAATTATTTCTAATAAAGACTTTAAAGTCATGACGTATCAAAATACGGCGTGATGACGCCAATTTTGCGGAAAAAGAATGTAAAATTGTTAATGAGGAAAGGCAATTGCTACACCTCGAGCCAAATAATAATTTAATGCCTGTTATCACAGCCTAAAACGCTTATCGGGCTAGTCTTTATCAAACAATGTGTCATGCAAAGCATTTTTAATGATCTCTAAGGTAAACACCAGAGTGCGACCAATCGAACCATTCGGCTAATTTAGGGTACGCACTGCATTATTTATAATTCATAACTTAAGACAGTTTTAGAGGGTTAATAAAGCTTTCCATCAAACATAATACTTATCAATCGTGTTTACGTGACTAATCTTTATTACAATCCTCCGAGTACATAACTAACAAAGGAGGGGGGAACTAACGGCAAACAACATAGTTTACGATGTAAAATGAGAGTAAACAACCAGAACAAGCCAAAGTAAAAGCCAAGATGCTTCAAAGCAAAATAGTATTACGTACGTGCTTACTGTGGTTTTTCAAGTCTATCTTTCCATCGGGTTTAAAGCTTCGGTAAAAACTGAAAAGTGAGAAGTTCAACACGTAACTTTCAATTATTTATCGGCTTTAACTTTGTGTAGAGAGGTAAATGTTGTCTTTTGAAGGTTTTCGTGATAGCTTGGAACTATCTCGGGTACCCATTAATAAGTAAGGCTACTGAGATGTTGGGTTGGTCTGGATTTTGACTGATTTTTGATTGATTGCGACACACCTGGCCACAATTTGGCAAAGAACCCCCCGAGTCGTCACACTCCGATTAGTAGCTTGTATAGAACTTTGCATAAAGTTCGTTTACGTCGGACAGTGGTACAGTGGTTCAAAAGTCGTATACGACTTCTCTCTAGTGCAACGAAAGTCGCAGCAAAATCGAAGAGCTCTGCTTCTGTCAATTTTCCAGCCGTAACCGACTGTTTAGATCGCTAAGTCGTGCCGGAACACGTGTCCACACGTTCTGGTTAGTTGTACAGTCGATTAAAAAGTTGTACACGCAACACGGATAGACAGGCAACCAGGTTAAAGGACTTTAACACAAACAAAAACTCCTCGAAATGTTGAACTTTGTGACATTTAATAGAATAGATCCCGAAACTAAAGGCCCGAAACTAAGGCAAAAATAAATCGTCTTTCAATGTCATTGAAAATGGACCTACCTCTGTTCTGTCCAAAGCCTACTGCAACGTACACTGAATTTTACAGTCTGAACTTAAAACTTATTCTGAATCAGTGCCTGGAACTAGAACACGATATGCCACACGAACTGGATAACATTTTAATACATTCCTGTTGTATCGTTTGAGATATCCAGACACCATGGCAGCGGGTCTCGCTCGCAAACCGGATTATAAACAAAGCATTAATTACTAATTAATATAGGGGTTATTATACAAGTGTCTTGCGGTTATTCATATGATACCTTGTGCATCAATAGTAACTTTACGGCTACGGTAAAGCCCGTAGCCAAACATACAGTATTTATCAGCTCAGAAACAATCTCAAACAGGCCTGAATGAGATTCTGACAACGAGGTTTATACGCATTGACGACGACCGATCAGTCATATGGTTCTCGGTATCAGTTCCCCTGCGCCTAAGGGTTTTTCGCCATCGTAAAGAAACAATGTAATTATATCAGGCCGAATATGCTTTCCTGCTAATGGTTGTCTACCCTGAGTTCTCCCCGGCAAATCACAAGAAAACTGATAACTTCACAAGATTTTGGCAGGTATTCTGTGACAGCTCATTTCGTACCTAACCTACGGATAATTTGAAAACTTTAATTACCTTCCTGTCGGTTGTTGATAAATCGCATTCTTAATCCATGATTTTAATCCGTATACAATAATCGTCTGTCATCCATCGATGCTTCTCAACTCGCGACCAGCCGGTCTCTTAACAACGGCCCTTGTGCCTGTGTTTACAAATCGACAGAAACCCAACGATATGCGGCACTGGTTCAGCTCAGATCAACCAATACATTCAATAGCATTCGTACGCCGCTGTATACAAATTCACCGCCAATGTAAACTCAGTCAGCGTTCGGACATGCGGCTCACGTTAATATGGAATGTTATTTTTGCGTTCTACCATTGTGCTCTAATGCCTTCGTACACAATGCTTGTAATGCGCTGGCTAAATAAATCTGTTTAGACTTGAGGCAAAAAGCTAGTTATAGCGATACACCATGCTTAGTCACCGGTGATAATCTTTTCTGTAAAATTGTGGAACCTTTGAATGCTGCATTAATGTATTAAACTCTGGGCATGCAAAACAAAAGAAGTTATAAAGTTTACGTCCTTAACGAAAACAAAGACAAGAGGAACGAATGAAAAATTATTTCCCAGTATTATGAAGTCACATGCTTACCACACAGTTCTTGGAAAACGAGATTGTTGAAGGAATACAATCGTTAATTCTAATATCAGGGGCGGATCCAAGTTTTTTAGTTAGAGGAACCAGGGCAGAGTATTAGCCAGGATTTTGCCCGTCAAACATTCGCACCCCCGTACTGCAAAATGGAATCTGGGAGAATTTTTTGGGGGGGCATGGCCCCCTTGGTCCCCCTCTAAATCCGCCACTGAATATGAATTCATAATTGAACCACCCTAACTCTAAAGAACACGCATTTTTGTTATAGGGTTTGTTTTGCTAAGCTAAAGAGCGTTAAAAACTTGTTTGATTGTATCAGACAGATGAAATATGGTAGTTTTTTTCACAAAAAGTTACTGTGTGTTAATTAAAATATGTCGGAGAAGTTGACTTTTGGTAACAAGTGAATAGTTTTCCAAAACGTAACACGCAGGGCTTATTCTAATTCTTCTTGCAAAAGAAATGTTCAAATTAACATTGTCAGTTATACGACAGGAAAACGCAGTTAGGTGATTACTGTTAAGTTATTAGTTATGATTATTGTTATTAGGTTATTAGTTATGTTCAGTGTTATTAAGTTTATTAACTTTGATATGAGTTATAAAACAACACAAAGTCCGTGGTGCTGTGATTTACTACGTCTCGCCAATTCTCGCTGTGTTGTCTGCTAGCCATTCTGCAGTATTCAAGGCCGTCATTTACCAATGAAGTGGAGGTTAGTTACGCCAGCCGATGAGACAGCTGAGATTGTTGGTTGGATTCCGAGATCCGTCAGTGATGGGAAAAAACAACCCTTTTAATAAAACTTTCAGATCCTAGTTATCTTGGAGATTCATTTTCTCGTGCTCATAACTGACCCCGGGGTGTGTATTTACTTTCCAAGGACGTTGTAGAAAATGACGTGAAGGACTAGAAAAAATCCCGTATCTTAGTTCAGCATGGATGCTCACCAACCAAGTTCAGATGTCCGAAGCAATTCTCTTCCTAGTTTAATAGAAACTAATCGCTTTTTTATTCACTGTTTAAATATTTAATATTTGCGTTTAAAAAACGCGGGTAATTCCTATGCTGACTGCACTGCTTCGGCGGATGAAACTAGCGACTGGACAAAGCGACTCAACTATACATAGCGACTGAAACCAGGGGCAGGTCCAGGATTTTTAAAAGGAGGATCTAATTCAACACTTTGAAAAATCTAGATTTGATATCACTAAAATTAAAGGGGGGTCCAGACCCCCTTGGACCCCTGGATCCACCTATGTGAAACTAGCTACTGAAACAATAAATAGGGATTGAAACTACCGACTAAAACGTGACAAGAAACTGGCTCAATAAGCCTTGTAGGTAACAATATTCACTTCTTATCGAGTCATGAAATCATCTCTAATCAGTGTAAGAATCAGGACTACACGGATTTTATGACGATGACTGGTCCAAATCAAACGTTGTTTTTATGCGCAGAAGGAAAGGGTTCGCTACACCTTGGTAATGATTAGGCTAGGTCAATCATTGTCGCATAATGCAGAACTTTTTCGGAACCGATTGTGCTTACGTAGAATTTAGTATTATATGCTACAATTTTCCTCACCTAATTACCGACCAGGTGCAAGCCTATTCCTAAGCTATTCAGTACACAGATCCATTCGCAGCCAGCGTTATATAATGCGTCTTTTTAATATAAACCAGTAACTGCGTGTCAACTTCAATATTAAAAGAGTTTAACGATCCGGAAGCGCGTGTTGTATAGTGCGTCCACACAATAAGTGTAGGCTCAATCAACTCACAAAATGGAAGTAACGGACTTCAAATTGTCCGTGGTTACTGATGGTCACAGAAATATGTTTACATAGCCTCCCCAGAGAAGTAAAGATTTTTTTCGTTTCAGCAAACAGCGATATCTACGCAATGGTTTTGGAATGAGGAAAAGAAAATATAATTTATTTGCGCAGACAAATCAAAAACCTTTCTTCAATGCAATTAAAAAACGGCGACTACAACGAATTCATTGTTCGTCTAAACCCCTCCGGTACGAATTATAACGACTAACTATCCAATATGTTTCAGTACTAGTTCAATAACTGACTTCAATATAGAATGCATCATGAGGTGCTCGTATACGTGTAACCTGACGCCACATTTAATAAAGAACACGATAAGTGGCATCCTCATGTATTTCAAAACACCAGAAATTTGAATTTCCAGTAATATAGACAGTTATTTTCAAAATGGCAGTCCAGTACCAGCGCATGTTACGGTCGCGCAGGGCCTTATTAACAGCTAGGTCTGTCCAGTACCAGCGCACGTTACGGTCGCGCAGGGCCTTATTAACAGCTAGGTCTGTCCAGTACCAGCGCATGTTACGGTCGCGCAGGGCCTAGTCAAATAACTACACAACTATAGATTTTAACTCATTAAAAGTAATAAATTTTCTCAGAGTAGAAAGCCCCGGCAGAATTTGGTGTTTGGCTTCTTACCAAATTGACCTCAATAGGATCACCCGTGACCACGTCTTTAAGTTAGGTTTAGTAAAAAGAAAAGGTAGATTCAACAAAACAACGCTACCAATAAAACGACCGGTGTTTATTTAGTACAAATGTACAGATGAGATCTAAAAAAACGGGTTTACAATTTTCCAAACTATCGTTTTGCTTCGAAAAAACATCAGTCATAGTTGGATAGCCCCTCATACACAAGTGTAACATTTTACAAGCAATTCATAGCAATGTTTTATAGAACAGTACATAAAGTCTAGTATCTATAAGTTTCATACGAGTCCGATCAGCCATTTCTGAGACCATTAATCTAAACTCGGTACAAATTGTATTTCCCTCAAGAAGAAAGCCTGTGCAATTTGATGTTTGTCTCTTTATCAAACCACAATAACTGGGTGAATCGAGGCCATCTATTTAGTAAAGTGTAATAAAAAAACCGTACATTGGTATCAATAGTATGAGCAGATTTTATTTGGTACAAATTTTCAGACGAAATCTGAAAAACGGTGTTACAGTTTTCTAAAATGTCGTTTTGCTTTCAGATCGTTTTTATGGAAGACAAGTTCGAAGTTTTTTCATGATGGAAATCATCAGTCATATTTTGAATGACCCTCGTGCAAACGTGTAAAATTTTAAAGGCATTTCCTAACACTGTTTTGGAGAACAGTGGATCTGAGGGTTTTACATCATTCCTATTGGCCATTTGTGAGAGAGGATGTTCCGAAGTTAACCAAATGTGGACATTTGTCTAAGGTCCTACACAACCTTGAAGGCAGACCAAACGCGACTTTGTGGATTACTGCTGGATGGGATAGACTTCTTGAAGTTATTAGTTGCCAATGGAGATATAAAGTAGCACCATCCTTTGTGTTTTTGTGCTTTTAAATGTTTAGCCCAATCCGGAGCATTGCAAACTTCCATAACTCTAACGAAGGCAAGACAAATGTTACCTTACACACATCTGCAATGCGAATTAATGCTTTAGTTAGTAAATAGCGGTTTACAAAACCATAACCCTGCCTTTTATTGAGTGGGATTTAGCTCCGATTTCGGCTGCGACAGCGAAGGTTGGAGGATCGAATCCGCAATAAGACTAATCTTAGAAAATAACTGTCCTAGCCGATAACATGCGCGCACCCAGCCTTCATTATGGGGGCTCGAATTTCTGACTTTGTGGACCTTTTGGTAACAAAAGAAGGGGCGGACTAAAAAAAACGGGAGCACCACTGTGAATTGCGCGTTGGCGCATGTTTATTAGACTTTTTGTCTCTCAGAGGCGAACCTTTTTGCCTGCTTCGCCAAATGGGGGGCTCCCCCCTCCCCCCCTAGGATATTTTCCCTTTACAGAGTTTCTCTTTACTCAAAAATTGACTTCCATAAAGTACAAAATTATTATTCCATCACGACCCGAAAACGTTTCATCAAGCGGTTTACATAGGCTGGTGTTAGTTCATGAGTTTCGCTCAGGTGTTCCATGCAGTCGACCCGACCATGGCATGCACTCGTCTGATGCAAGCCACATCGGCGCATGCACTTGTTTACGGTAAAATAGGCAATAAAATGGCAATGAAACGACAAAACACTGCGTTATTTATGTCGATTGATTAAACATGTAGCGTAGGTAGAAATATGAGTGCCACGGGGTGTTTAATACGCATTTAACCCCGTTTTCTTTGTTCTGTCGCCACATTTTTATCGAACACCAACAAGTTGAAGAGACATTATCAGTGAGAAAGGTAATTTCTGAGATCAGTGTCGGTGCGGTCAGTCGAACTTACAACTTCCATGATCTCTATTAGCGGAGCTAAATCTCACTTCATGTAGTTTTAGCGTATTCAAGTGGTGGGCCTTGGCTTCAACGTATGTCTGGTAGGACTACGGCGAAAACTAACGTAACAAAATCACCTATACAGAACGTAATGTCGTTGTTTCGTTGCTTTAAAAGTCTATCCTATCCGATAATAATCCCCCAAACATACCGTTTTGGCATTAAAGCCGATAACGTCCCTTTAACAAAGACTTGTTCGTTGAATGATAAACGGTACTACCTGGATCGTCCCATCCACTGACTCAGACGAGCTGCAGGTACATGTACGTTCCGCTTTATCATATACATTCAATATACGGCCAAATGTAATTTGAATACAATAATAAACATTTCGACGAATTCGAAATTGCAAATTTGAATACCAATATGCAATTTTGAATTCGTGGAAATATTTATTAGCATCGAGTTATAGACACATCTAGAAGGCGCTTCGTGTCATGTTCAATTGCACTAATGCTTTGATAACAAGTTAAATTTGCATTTCAAATTCCGAAGCGTCAAACTTTCCTCTGCGAATTTTAAATCGAACTGTCTCACTTAAAGGGACGTAAGATACATTTCAATTGAGTAAAATGTCCCTATAACACATTTCCATTTAGAAAATTACACGTAAAATTCGAAGATTAAGCACTATAACTATACCAGTATCATAATATGGCTAAAGACTGACGTTATACATATTAAAAATAGCCCGCAAATTTTACCTTACACCGACTTTCTCTCAGTGCAGTAAGTCATGAAGCAGTTGAGAAAAGTAAATGCGATCGGACATGATTTTAATTTGTCACAGTGTTTTGGTCCGTACATGTAAGTGAGCACTCAGGAGATTCGTATCCTTCGAAGACGGAATGTTTGCAATACACTAGAAGTCCACCATCTGTCGATGACCTTTTTCTACCAATTAAACAAGCACTCGTTAAGTCTTGGGCGTAGACACGCAGTTTCTACAGGTACCCAGACAGCTCGGGGGATACTTGTCTAGCCTGTAATCTGAGGTGATGGTCTGTTGGGAAATTACATATAAACCCATCCTTTGAAAGAGTCGACAAGAAAGAAACCCACCTTTAGAAAGTAAGAACGTTTAAAGGGGCCCATTTATGGGGAGCCACTAAGACAAAACTACCCTTTCATAGAGGGTTCCCTTAGCGTTACCCTACAAAATGCTTTGCTTATTGAATTAAAATCAAGTAAAAACCCCGTCGCATTATATTCTTGTCAAAAATAATAAAAACAAAATTCCAAATTTACAGCTCTATTGCACAAAATGGACCCTTTCTAAAGATTCCAACCACAAAAGTGAATCTTTCCTAGGGAATATGGCTGAGAGAGTTAGTCATCAGAGCAGCACGTTCCATATATACAAGTGGACCCCACTTGTATACCGGACGTGTGTACCCCCGGCCAGGCCAGACACAACCTCTTTTCCTACGATCCTGAGACGTATTCCGCACTCACAAGACTACATTAATAGATTTATACATCGGAGACTACACGTTCCCATCGTGACGATGTGACATTTATCCGACAACGGAAATGGAATCCCAAGTCTCAACTCACATATTTATTTTCGTCGTCAATGACTTTTCTATTATGCGCGTGCGGATTGAGGTATTTGCATCGTAAACTATGTCACTGGGGTAGTTTCTTGAAACAGAAACCAGGGTAGACTTCAGTAACGCTAGGACCTCGCTAAAATCAAACCAAAATCACGTGTTCTCATTTAAAATGCACGGCAATATCTCACTTCATCTCGCGAAGTCTTGCTTTTTTGCGAGATCCTAGCGTTACTGAACTCTACCTGGTCTGTACAACATGGCAAGAGTGGGTATTGTCTGTTACGTACGTCACCCTGTGGCTTTCAATCAGCATGATTGTTCGGATAACCCAAACCATGAGCTTGACGTTTTCTATAGACTCCTCATCTTTTCGCTTGTTAATTAAACTGCCTGATATGAAGTTGACAATTTTCATACAACTTATTGTAATAGGTTTGCCATTGTTTTAATATTGATCGATATATGGCGACACTGTGATATGAACTTGATATTGACTGATGAAGTTTCGCACGTCATTTTAACAATAAAAAAACAATCTATCACGCAATGATCAGCCAAACGCAAGCAAATGAATCAGTCTCTATTGCACAATTTCATGGACCTTCGTTCCAAGCTATGTGCAATGATTACAGTATCACATTTCTGTTAGTTTGCCGGCATTAAATTCGCCAATTTTATGACTCAGAAACAGCCAAGTGGTTAAAACAATACGCATACATTTAGTCATGTAGTTGTTCAAGGAAGTCAGTTTTTTAGGAATGATTATATATTTTCTTCTATTATCGGGTTTCAAAGGCCTTGTATTACAGGCGTATCTAGACTTGGCATTGCGAAGGCAGTTCGCTTGAGCATGTGACAGAACTTCACCCAAATATACTAAACCTACGTAGAAGAATTCCTCTTTCCCGGTCATCACCCTCTTTCCGGTGTTCGCCACCTACTTTAGTTTCTCGTTTCTCCTAGTCGCCTACTGTTTCTCCTCCAGTCCCTGGTCGTGAGACGTGTGCCTAGTGTATAGAGTCAGTTGGCCTCAATTTGCACGCGAGTTCACTCCACCGTGAATATTGACACATCCGAGCGTATCTTCGTCACTTCGAAATGTATGCCCAAGAGGGTGTACTTCTCGATTTACATTTGGTTCCAAAGCAATTATTTACTGAATTTACTCTTCGGTGTTGCCTGCATAACAGTACGGCAAATGAACTGTGGCCGCAAAGATGGGTCGGTTGCCATATAACTGAAAATTACTATTAATGTATTTAGTTGTATATTCACATCTACGTATCACCGACTTTTAATTGCTTTCGAATTATAAAGTACTTTTTCGGCATTTACGCGCATACGTCAAACATGATTCGCATGTGATGTCATGCAGCGGCTAATCATAATGGCATGTGAAATATTGGCCATATTTGGACCCTAGGCATCATGCAGCATGATCAGACAAAACGGTTTGGGACATTCAGAATATACTGTAGTATGTTGTCTCTACAGAACGTTGAGAGCCATCCGGTTTGCAATCAGTCAGCACTGTCACTATTGAAAGAAACGGCAAAGGTCAACGCCCAATTAACCCCTCCCCCCTTTCCCCCATCCACCCACACTCTTGGTAGCTGTTGAAAGGCGGGCCACTTCGTCGTCTTGGTTTAATCAAAGTGCACAAATATCAATACTTTCGGTGTAGCTGGTGTTTGACCTCTTGTATAAACGGTGCTATGGGTTGCGTCAAATTGCACTAATGACTCGCAATATAGTGTTCCGGAAACGTTCTAAGTTGAGTTTGCCAAGTCAATGTTACAAGGTTTACAGTGTAAACTTCTCGAAGTAATAAAATCACAAAATTTGCAGACATGTGTGGCACTTAGTCATGCCGCGCATGGGATGCTGATGGTTTGCTGCGTGACTACATGGTCAACAACTCCTTTAATTTTCTCAAGTTTAAAATCATTTTAAATATTTCGGAAATATTATCACTGAGGCAATTCTAATTTTTGAAAAAACTACTTTCAAAAGTAAACAACCACATATATATGTAACGCAGTCTTATGATGAACCAACGAATGATACTACAAACCTGCCTTCCTAGTGTCAAAAATATT
>NMRA01000179.1:226213-243017 GCA_002633005.1 Phoronis australis | reverse complement strand
CCCCCCTTTCCCCCATCCACCCACACTCTTGGTAGCTGTTGAAAGGCGGGCCACTCCGTCGTCTTGGTTTAATCAAAGTGCACAAATATCAATACTTTCGGTGTAGCTGGTGTTTGACCTCTTGTATAAACGGTGCTATGGGTTGCGTCAAATTGCACTAATGACTCGCAATATAGTGTTCCGGAAATGTTCTAAGTTGAGTTTGCCAAGTCAATGTTACGAGGTTTACAGTGTAAACTTCTCGAAGTAATAAAATCACAAAATTTGCAGACATGTGTGGCACTTAGTCATGCCGCGCATGGGATGCTGATGGTTTACTGCGTGACTACATGGTCAACAACTCCTTTAATTTTCTCAAGTTTAAAATCATTTTAAATATTTCGGAAATATTATCACTGAGGCAATTCTAATTTTTGAAAAAACTACTTTCAAAAGTAAACAACCACATATATACGTAACGCAGTCTTATGATGAACCAACGAATGATACTACAAACCTGCCTTCCTAGTGTCAAAAATATTTTTGCCGATTTAGGCCTTGATTACAGCAAAATGGTCTCAACATTTCCCCAGTAGTCATAATTTCTGGGCTTGGGAGGAAACGGCAGCAAGATTGCTGTGCTTTTTCAGAGCAGTCGAATTCATAACAATTTTCTAATGGACAGGGACAGTCTCAATGGGGGCCTACTAAGCTGGTGGATCACTTTAATACTTTATGGGCTGTATTTACTTACTGCGTATGCGCCTAAAGTACATCACTAAGCTAAGATAAAAATACCGATTACACAATTCTATTTGACTAAAATCAAAGTAAATATCATATAATCTGACGAAAGGTTGACAAGTAGTGTGCAGGGATAAGTTATAACAAAAATCGGATTTTAGTTCCAGTTTCAGGACATTCTGTACGGTTTGCACGAGAGCAAATCGCTCAGTTTGGAGCTGGTGCTCACTCCCATGAGCAGGCAATAGTTTGTCAGTGTCTAGGGATTAATCAGACATCTATCTCATTTCCTCTAATTTCATTTCCGTGTCTCTTCAGAGTTACCAGTCAAAACCTAATGTTGATTAAGACTACTTACTGTAATATGAAATTTGGTATCAAACCGTTTCTCACTAAGACCCTGTAGACGTAATTTCTGAGTTTGCAATTGTCCTGGGCTCACTCACTCGTTCTTCGATTTGGTTCTTCAGTCCGGCTACAGTGGTATTCAGCTCCAAAACACAATTGTCTGCTCAATTCACCAGTTTCATTTCATTGATTAAGAAATTCTTGAAGTACGACAATGTCGCAGTGACACGGCCAGGTACCTCACTGTAACTCCGGCAACCTCAGGTTCGTGGGGTGGTCTCCTTAGCTACATACATCAGCTGTGGTTCGGCTAGAAGTGTTGATGACCAGCGATCGTATTTATGATATTAATAGTCAGCGTGAATCCTATCGATTTGAACCGGTCGTTACCATTGATATCTAAACAAGAGAAGTCACGTGACAATCATGGTTTAGCTCAAGCAAATGTGATTGCCCCCCGGAGCAGTCCTAAATCGTTGCACGTCCAAATTTCGACTTAGCTATCTGGGAACCCTTAGTTTGCAATGCAATTTTCATATTTTTGTGGAAGTTTGATTTTAGGCACATTTTTTTTTTCAATCTGAATATGCGTATAGGCGACACCTCTTCTCAAGGGGTCGAACAATTAGAAATGTTATCGGCGTTTGTAGTAGTATCTAAGCGTTGGCGTTGCTAAATGAATAGGACAAACAAACTTATCACGGCATATCATTTTCTGAATGAATGTTTAAGAGCACTTTTGTTTGATTAAAAGCATTTTATAATTAATTGACTATTTTTCAATCAAAGTTTGTTGATGTTTATACTGAGCTTCAGTGGAACTGGTGAACCTGTGAAACAAGGCCTGCATTCAGTTCCAAGCTCGATTATAAACACTATCCTGGACTGCCTTTGAACACAAACAAATGCGGAATAGTGCAACAACGACCCTTTCTCAGAGATGAAACAGATCGGAAAATCAGTGGACAAAAATAAAGGATTTCGTATCCGGAACAACAGAAAACGTTTATTAGAGTATTAGTCTAAAACTTTAAGTCAAGTGTATTTTACTTTAAAATACGTATTCTTTCCTGAACGGTATTTTGCTGCCTGCCGTCTCGGCGTGGCTGGCATACATGTAGCCGTTTACCCTTTCACACGTTTTGTGTGGCAACTGGTTGTGTCCACAGAAATTTATTAGGCGTGTAATTTCTTTATTGACGATACATTGATTACCATGAAAAGTTCGATTAGCTGTACCAACACATTAGTTCGATGACCGAAATAAATCTCTGCATGTTTTGTCTAATCTGGTAGAGATAATTAATTGAAATTACGTATCTTAAATAACGTACCTTAGCAACCTTTTTAAAAGAAGAACAGTCTCTAACAAATATAATTACTTCCTATTAAAGCCTGAACGTCATCACATGGCAACATCGAATGTGATGTTATAACATTTTTTAGTTGGCTGTTTCAATTTCGCAATATGAAACATAGGCGGATTTAGGGGGGACAGGGGGCCCTTGGCTGCCGCAAGTAAAATGAAACAACAACAGCGCGAAGAGCGAGGAAATATTGAGTTCAGCAACTAGGACCGGTAGCGGATGTGGGGGAGGGGTCAGACCCAGATCACGGCGGAATCGTGTTCCCGTTTTCTTTTTATTATTTTTTTTAGTCCTCCGATACAGTTTCTGAGCAGGCGGTCCATATCCCCGCCCCAGAGCTTTCGGGCCGCCTGTGCAGATACAATTGCGCTTTGCTCAATTCCCCGCGGCAACGTGTTGGGCTCCCCCTTATGGTATCCTAGATNCTGCCGCAAGTAAAATGAAACAGCAACAGCGCGAAGAGCGAGGAAATATTGAGTTCAGCAACTAGGACCGGTAGCGAATGTGGGGGAGGGGGTCAGACCCAGATCACGGCGGAATCGTGTTCCCGTTTTCGTTTTATTATTTTTTTTAGTCCTCCGATACAGTTTCTGAGCAGGCGGTCCATATCCCCGCCCCAGAGCTTTCGGGCCGCCTGTGCAGATACAATTGCGCTTTGCTCAATTCCGTGTTGGGCTCCCCCTTATGGTATCCTAGATCCCCCACTGTGAAATATTTCGAATAAACTGCTGAAGATGTCCAGTTCTCGCCCAATCGAGTTTTATTCAACAGTCGACAGGGGGCGCCGCACTACTATGACTGGAAGCTTAACTGAATTAAATGAAACCAGGAAGAGATAACCGGTGATTTACATGCTCGTTTCTTTTGTTTTTCAGGTTATCGGCGACTTTCATTTCTTACAGTGACTTTTTAGAAAGCTGACAATTTCACCCATATCTTCACAAAATCCCAAGGACGGTTCCATTAATCTCAAACAAGGACTACAAACGTTTCATGACATAGCCCGCGAACAGCATCGGTTATTGAGTTTTTTATTTATGTTCGCGCAGGCAAACACGATAAGTCGTTTGATATTCACACCTGTGCTCCACGAGTCGGCTCACTTACATGCAGACTTGCCAAATAACATATCGTGTTAGTCGACGGCACTTCGTGACAGTCCGGTCAAAAATCGGCGAAGCTAAGCACCACTTCTGGCTCGCAGGGCAAATGGACAGTTTACAAGAAAAGGAAACAGGGGAAGTTATCAAAAGTAGACATGGTCGACGGGCGTTTCTTCTTTATGGCCGATTTGAAATGATAATGACATGCTTTTCCCCTGAAAATACCGCATCCGGTTACATGCAGAGTATACTGACTTGATCCGACCGCCGGGATGTACATGTACAAATAGGTACAGTAAAGACAATGCATTAGCGTTGGCTTACAAAGTAAATGGTTCTAACCAGATGGGGTGAATACCAGATCACGTGAAAAGTAGTATGGAAAACGAGTCTAGAAAATTGTAAGCTGTTGGAATCTTTTAAAGGGAACCTTTCTAATTGACGAAACAGAGGAGGGACATATTCGTTAAAGTTTTACAACAAAAAATAATCCCGTGGCGAAAACGTGACCAAGTAAAATACATAGTGATTTGGAGTCCAACGAAGAAAACGACGGAGTCAATGCTTTAAAATTCGTGAAAAGGTGTTATCGGACCAATATTTACGAATATCTGACCCGGGCAGTGCGCTAATCTATTATACGTTACCTGGGTCCTGTTTCCCAAGGTCTTTTAATATTATTCTGATGTCACAACTTGGTTCAAAATAAAATTTCAAAAATATTCTTAAGTTGTTAGAGAGGAATTTGGCAAATATGAAGGCTAAAATTCAAATTAAACGAAATCCCGATATTTCATTCACTAAAACGAATCATGATCGATGATTCAGGTACAAAAATATCCCCGATACAGCGTGTTCTCGAATTTTGTAAAGATAATCGTGGAAAATCGGAGTTGCCAGAAAATCTGATCCACTGTTCATTGTTAGAGAATGCATGTGGGAATTTTCCGGTAGATCATGATTCGCTTCGATGTCAAACACACGAAAAGGCATTATTTGCCAAATTTAAGACCAGCAATTTTAACACTCAAAGCGCACTGAGAATATCATTTCAAGGACATAATTTTGAAAGTTATCAGATAAGTAGTTTTTGTACAGCACATCTCACCTCACCTGCGTCTATAGTTCTTCTGGACTGATAACAGCCATGGCTTCATTTGACACTGTGTTGATGAGTTACATTTCTTTTTCAGAAATTCAATTAAGTGAAAATATCTTCGTAATTATATTGTGTGGGCGTAAGTCTTCTTTCAATCAGTGTCGACCATCCAGCGCAATCTGGCTCCGGCACTAACTCCCCGCCCGCAAGGACTCATCAGATTTCATCTAAGATACCTACTTTCCATTAATGCGACTCCTAGATCCCCCGGTAAATTTGTTTTTGCAGCCTCCATTTCCGGTTGTAATTCACGAATTTAGGCTCATGCGGATGTGAAGCTACCTCTGTATTTTTATTTAGGCGTCTCAGTCTACAGGCGCCTGCGATTCAACATCACTGAGGAGCAAGTTTCCTGATGTTATCGACAAATTTGTGCATCCAGTCAAATAACTACAAAATGTTACCAATTAACTCAAGAACGGCTATATGTGAAACAAACTGTGCAAAAGTTTTAAACGCATCAAGCGCATGTGCCCACGGACACGGGCAACGGGCACACACCCACACGTAGGCCTACAGTGTACTACGAATGTATTTGTGTTGCTGCGCAAGCGTCATCTGTTGTGAAATTTGACAAATGGCCGAAAGGTAGCGCTGCTGCTTGCTTAGTTGTGGTTACTTGGCAACAAGCTGTTTAGACTGCCATCTTGAAAGTACGTGAAACACCCGGTGGTTGAGTGTTCGGTTCGAGCTTCTATATTTATAAAAAATTATCAAACACAATGTCAGATTTAGGCTCAGATTACGAGGAAGAGGAGCAGGGACCTTACTTAGGCGTAAGTACAAATTTTATGTGAGAACTGCAGGAGTTTCCTTTAGCTTTTTAAACTTCAGTACTTCGTTGTTTGGGTGCGAGTAGCAGTAAATGCACCAGGCATGGCAATGCCTGGCTAGACCATGGGCTATGGGCTATGACAGGGACAAAGTCGAGGCAGAGTACTGTCACAGACTGATACAGGCGTTCGGATCTCAATATAACACGCCTCATTACCGTATAAGAAACACAATCTTTTGACGCTTTCAATTGTCAAAAACTTTGCCTGAGCCTGATCGACCTCCAAACGTGGTTGTCTCAAGTCCAAATAAACTTGTCTTCCGTGGGCTCTTGCTCACAACGTGAGCACTAGCAGCCTAGACAGTGCTACTACTAATCCCAGTCTCACTCTTCATGTCAGAACCAGTCTACTGCCACTGCCATGAGTCAAGCAAGTCATCCAATCTTGGTCCAAATAATCTCAATCACAGAACATATCAAAGGGTACAAACATCTGATTACTGCTTTTGTTTTTCATATTTTACATTATGATCACTGACATTAATGGTTACTTTTTGTTGTTGATAGTTCTGAAGTCTTTTATTAGGTCATCTTGTTCCAAGGAATGGTCAGGCCTGCTTGGAGATAGCCAGTAAACACGAAATCCGCTCAATGAAACTAGAATTAAGTCATACATTTCACACGTGTATTGCACATCAAATATTAACCTGCACAGTGCACACATTGAAATTGCGATCTCATGAACACATTTTTCAGTAGAAATAACAAGTCGAATATAACTGCTCGCAAATCAGTCTCTTCAAAAGAACTTAATCTCTCGAATATTTGGCTTACTATTCACTTGGCATTCTTCCAATTTCAATTTTTACCCAGCATTTCACCAAGTGGTGAAAACGCAGCCCATAAACCTTCAGCTCTGTTTAAGGGCTGCATATTCTTAGCATAGGGATTAACCATTATTGGCATGAACTTAATTTCCTTCAACAACTTTTTCTGTATTTAATTCTAGGTATGACATAGACTTGTTGCAATTTGTTTGTCAAGTGGTGGCAGGAATGACCACACCACTAAGTATCAGTTGATCTTAAGACTTCCTGGTTAAATTTTACTGAGTATCACTCAGCTCCAGGTCATGAATGTTACTGGTGAGCTTTGAGATCCCTCACGTGGCTGACAGGGTAATTTTGCTGTTTACTTATAGGAATATGAAGGTGAACGAAATGAAAAAGATGAGCGACACGGTCACGGAAAGGCAACACTTCCCAATGGAGACACATATGAAGGACTCTATGAAAATGGAAAACGCCATGGCCAGGGAACATATAGGTATGCCTTGGTGTTTGGAAGAAAAGGGTGATAGTGTAGATCTGCAAGGTTTAATGTTCATGGTTTAGTAAACGCACATCAATCTTTCAGGTGTTGCATATGCTTTGTGAGTATACTTTTATGTTCAAAATCTTCAATTTGCCGGTTCTATTATGATGTCAAGGGTCACATTTTGATTTTACAAGACGTTTCATGAGGAAACTGTGCATCTCAGGTGTTTGAGCTCCAGACTCCTGTTTGGGAGACTCGGGTTTAAATTCTGGCTTCACTGGCAGACAATCGATTATTGCACAAAAGTATCTTCTACTCCCCTGAGCTCAGTCTTGCTAGTGAGTGAATGAATGCAGGCAACGGTAGGAAATGAATGTTCCAATTATTACATTGTCAGTGACAATAGCCACTGGCTAATGTTCTATGTTTACTCTGAAAACTGGCAATATTGAAAAAAATTATGTTCTTATATCATTGCTTGTCTCTCTATTTAATTCTCCTATGTTATAGTAACACCCAACACGTCATGGCTAATGAAACATATATTATCTGTGCAAGTGTTAAAATATGTCAAATATGTCTACCTTCTTTGTAGAATTTGTTGAGCAGTTTGTCGAGTTTTGACATCCTTCAAACTGAACGTAATTGAAGTTAATGAAAACTTGTGGTAAAAGTTAGATGTTTGTCTTTCCATAAAAACTGAATATTTTACCTATTACATAGCTGCACAAATTTCACTTTGCCTCCTTTACTCTCTATAGTCTTCTGTTTTAGATTCAAAGAAGCACCAATGGGGTGGGATACAATCACTATCATATTTTTATTTTTGCTTGTAAATTTTCAAGGGCACACTCATTATGACTAGTCATTCAGATACCACAGTGTTTTTCACAATCTTTTCTGACTTGCCATTGCCTCGAGTTTGAATTTTGTTGTAAGAAAAATTGGCTTTTTACATCGAATTTGAAAACCTATGCAACAAGTTTGAAGTATTGGGAGATTCCTGATTTCTCATGCTAAGGCATTTTGATTTTTTGTACCAATTCAATGCATATATACCAAGTTTTATACAAACTCTTCACAGTATGGACATGGAATTTTTAACATGTACACGAATTTTGAAATTCTAGTCGAATTTGAATTTTCTGTTACTCAGAACACTGCATTAGGTAGCCAGTTACATGAATGTTGACGGCCATTTTGTTAGTATGAGGTCAGTTTGGTGACCTCTTTCCTAACACTAGCAACTTGCTGCAGCTGCACCTGAATGCGTATACTAGCCTTAGTGAGTGTGTCCTAGGTCTGCATTCACTTTTGTGTTCAATTGAGTTTAATTTTGTTTATAAATCTAAATCTATAATTCTACACATTAGTTACTTGGTTATTGTTTAGGACACACAGACTCATTGACATATTAGTGTGCATGCTCAAAGCGGCAAGAAACCTGGTGTCATTCCACGAAACTAAATTTTGGTTTGGACCACTTACCATTATACAACTGGACTCAAATTTTTCTTACAGAAATAACAAGTAATTTTTGGTCTTACAAAGAACTGACAACTTGTCAATCCTCGAGATCATGTGCTTGGCAAATAAAGTGATATGTCATATGACAGTTTGTCATCCTGGTGTCAATCAATAACAAACTACCAGTTCTTCCTACACCCAGAAATCACATCTATTTTGACCCAGGTTTATGGTAAGTGGCCTAAATTGAACTTATTTCTGTCGACAGAAGGAGGGTTTATGAAGCTGCATTGAACAACTGTTCATTTCCAAACATTTTTTTCTGAGTACACTTTAGAGTCGTATTATGCAGATCAGCTACAAAGCAACGAATAATTATGTTTCGCATGCACAAATTCAGATGCAAGATTAATATTCAAGTGATAAATTTTAGTTTGATTGCTTTTCAGATTTAAAAATGGAGCCAGATATATTGGTGAATACAGCAAAAATAAGAAACATGGCCAGGGGACATTTATTTATCCTGATGGCTCAAAGTATGAAGGTAAGTCAAATGTGTAATTTATAACTAAGATGAATCATGCATAGTTTTATCCAAGCTGCATTTTGCCGTGTTGACTGGCTAACAACAGCAGCCATTTCACCATAGGAATCCATTTCCATTACCAGCTTAAGTTATAAACAGTGTGTACATGTGCCGTTTTTGTATGTGCAATTTCAGGTTTGGCCTAGTCCAAAAAATTTTGAATTTTTCTTGAGTTGTTGGTGGTTTTGTTTATCTTGTTATTGATGGAAATCAAATCCTGTAATGGTATGGAATATGGAAACAAAATTAAAAGCCTAACTTTGTCAGCTGTATCAAACGCAGGGGCTTTGTATTTCATCATAAACGGAATGTGTGTCTTCAAAGTAACCTATGTGCAAACGTGATTTGATTAGTGTTTTGATGGCTGTGGAATGACTGCTTCTGTACATCCACAAAGTCAGACAAAGCATGCCTTGAACTTGAAGACAACAGTATTGGGAGATACGGAAAATGTGGCAAGCCTATATAGACTGATAGAATTCTTGAGCATGCCAGTGAAACTAAAAACACAATGTAGTAGAGGTATTAATTCAAATAAGATGTGATGAACATAGACTTAACATTGAAAAAACTTGATGTGACTTCAATAAACAGTCTTAGTCCACTCCCACTAGTCTCCAGCAGTTTCTTGTTGAGCTCCAATTGACCTGAAATTTCCAATGGGCTATAAGCTTCAGGTGTATCTCCAAACAACAATCAGTGAAAACAACAGACGTTTTTTAAAAAGTTGATGATTTTTTTTCTTTTCAAAAATTAATATGGAAAAGTTTCTCTATATTGGTTGTATTATTTCCCTTCTTTTTGCCTGTTTTTTGTCCTAATTTTGACAAAACCACATGTATCTTGCTCAAGTTTGACAATTTTTTCCAACACTGCTGTAGATGAGAATATTATCTTTAATTCTGTTTTACTTGTGACTTTCAGGTAGCTGGGTGGATGATCAGAGGTGTGGTTTTGGCAAATACTACTACATCAATGGCGACATCTATGAGGGTGAATGGCAGAGCCACGTCCGGCACGGTCAGGGGACATACATTTATGCTGAAACAGGTATGAAAAGAGTTTCATGACTGTTAAAACGCCGTAAAACTTTGTGATAATTACATAGTAAACAATAGCTGCAAAAGTCAGTTTGGATGTTGAAGTAAGCAAATTTTGCCGGAGAGTAATTGTGATGAGTATAAATTTTGAATTTATTGTCAGGTACAAAATATGTGGGAACATGGAAAGATGGAAAACGAGAAGCTGCCGGAGAACTTATTCACGCCAATCACAAATATGTAGGAAACTGGAAGGAGGATAGGGTATGTACAATTATGTTAGACCAGTAATTATGTAATTTAATTTAATTAATGCTGTGTAGAATTTGTCAGCATTCCCTAGCCTAAAACAGGGCTCAACTTGGTAACCTGCAGCTCGCCAAGGCAACCTCAGGTTTTTGTTTAATGACCTGGTAAAAATCAAAAGTCACCAAGAAGTCGTCAGATTTTTGCAATCACACTCAGAAGAAGTCAGACTAATAAGTATTTACCTGTTTTCCGCTTCAAATTTTGTGGTGTCTTCCAAGCTTTAAAAGTTATCCTTTTGCCCCAAATTCAATGCATTTGGTTCTCAAATTTTCTACTGATTTTGTGAAATCAGTACATCTGCCATCCTCAGTACGTACACTCAATCTACAAAAAGAAGTAAACACAATTGGATGTGAATCGGAAATGTTTGTAAAAATCTTGAATGGAGTGATGCTTCTGCATACAGGTTTCCCTTGTTATTGGGGACACCATTTCCCAATGGCAGTTGACGACCCAGACATTCAATTTTGCCCGGTTGCATTTAGCGAGCTGACATTATGCTAAAGGCATTCTGATTAACCACTTTTACAGACTTGCTAAAGTGTGCCCATGCAATTCGTTCTTGTCACAAAAGACTTTTTATATGAATTTGTACCAGCCATTTTTATGAATTCATTTGAATTCTATGATATGATGTTCATGTAAATGATTTATAAGAATTTATATTAACAAGTGGTATAATAATCCAAGGTTTGTCATCAATCGTGATAATTTTCATGTTAGTTATTGCCACTGAGCGATGATAAATGATCAAAAGAGGTTTTCCGTGAATGATGTTACGAATAATGACTATCCATCATCATCTTGGTCTGAATTCATATCATATAAAGTGTAGTGTAACAGTACACTGATCACATATTCATATCATATAAAGTGGAGTGTATCAGTACACTGATCACATATTCATATCATATAAAGTGGAGTGTAACAGTACACTGATCACATATTCATTCACAAATAAATCAAGAGATTCACCAGCACAATTCTTTCTCCTGTTTTCGTGTACAATGGCTATTCCAGACAATAGCGGTGCTGAGAATAAGAGAAGATCTTTTTCCATTGTTGAGTCATTTGGTTATTTTGATGACTGCAAGTAATGGTGAATGTGAGACATTTATAACTGCATGCTTTTAATGTGGAAGTTTTCTCGGTAACAACTGTCACATAAGATCAGCAATTAAAGAGTTATAGAGTTTGTAAAATGATTTTTTTTTCCAGACTGAGGGAAAGGGGAAATATGTGTTTGATATTGGCTGTCAGCAGACGGGAGAATACATTCCTGTTGAACAGGTGAGTCATTAGATGAGGTCATAGCAGGTGTCAGCTTATGTCATTTGCAGATCGTTCAGTTACAAAACGTAGCACACAATATAGGTCGTTACTGCTGAGAAGTCAATGTTTTGAGTACTAACAATTGTTACTGTTTTACACCAATTCCGTGCTAATTTTTAAACAATGTGTCTGAGCATTTCAATTGATGTGAAGTCATAGTGTGTTGCAGAATGTTTAAAGAAATTTCTATCTTATCACAAAGTCGTGTATACTCTAGTGCATTCTACAGATTCATGTGTTGACCAGTAAGTAAATTGTAAAATGTCATGGTCTCCTGCTTCTTAAGGCTACTGGAGAGGTTTATGTCAGAAAGGCTAAGCCTAAACCACTGACACCTCGATCCATAGATGAAAATGATGATCCTTTTGTGAGTTATTGTCTGCAGTATAGATGTAGTTACTCTGATTTGGCACTGTGCATGCATTTATGAACAAGTTATCCAAAATGTAAACAACCTGTTACCTTATCTGTCATACATGAGGTGGAACTAGCTGTGAACATTTCCTTGGAACATTGTCAATTAAAAACTGCTACTAACATAAACAGAAGAATTTAATTTAGTTAAACGAAACAGTGCAGATTATAATGCTTACATGTAGCTGCAGGAATGGCAGTTGATGAAGACTCCAAAACTTAGAGTCTGCTGAACTGGCTCACCAGTAGCAGAAATTTTGTCAGTTTTGAATTCTAGTTGGGAGTATAGAGTAAAATTGTTTAGAGTAGTTACTTGTATTATTTAGCTGAGATCACATAGAATTGCAGTTGTCATTTCTTTAGTTGTATGGAACACGTATAATTGAGCATGCAATTATCTAGTTTCACCATTTCAATCTTCTGATTGTCGCAGTGACAAAGAGCACACAGTTTCTGGAATTTGTGTAAACTACGTAAATTGTTTGGTGCATGCTATCCTAAGTATCTGTGTTTACGTAAGTACATGTAGGTACTCATGTTGGAAGGTATTTACTATTTGAACCTTGTTTATACACTTCTGTGGATTGACTTTTGCACATCAACAGATTATATTTATTACGATTTTGAAAAAAATAACAAAAAAAATTTTCGCTGTCACACCGAAAGTACTGAAAATCACACACCTGAAACAAAAATTTTATAGGATATCAGTTGCCTGAATTCAGTTGTTATTTACGTTTGAAATTATTATCGTTTAAGTCACATTTGAAGATAGTTTGTTTAGTTTTGTGATTTGATTCCTGTACAGTAACGCTTCATACTGTAGCGGTGTCAAAGTATACCTTTATGACCTCATTGTTTCCTTAGATTGACGAAAAAGCAGAAGATGAAGATGCAGTTCCAAACATTATTCCCAAGTGGAAGGCTGGTGAAGTCACTCAAATACAGCTTGTGGAGCCTGACGATGAGGACGACGCACCAAAGGAGGTGGAGCAGCCTGAGGAGGAAGCAACCTCTGCAGAGACAGCTGATGGTGAGAAGGCTGATGATGAGCAGGGGGCTCCTCCCACTGAAGATGAAGCCCCACCCACCACTGAGGGGGAGGAGCAGCAGCCAACAGAGGAAGGTAGGCTTTTGATTGGATAGTGATGTGTGCTCTAACCTGACTGCTGACCAATAACACTTGGTTTTATAGTTATTTCCATGTTTTTTACAATTAACATTTTTATTGTTACTAACCTTTTACTAACCTTTAACAATCGTTATATTGGTTGTGGTGTATAAAACTATTAGAACAATCACTTAAAATTGTTCTAAATTCCATTTTCAGGAAAAAAACAATGAAAATGTTCAAATTTGTTTTACGCAAGGTATAAGTTCTTCATGGTTTTCAGTTGAAAAACTCTACATTATTGAAAGATTTTAGTTTCACTTTCAAAAACCAATACCATATAGCTCCAATGATGGGAATATAATTGAATTTGTTGGACGATATCTTGTTGATTTCCATGTCTATGAAGTAGAACTTTGAAAGCAATTGGTCAGTTTGTCAGAGCACTAGCTATCCACTCAAAGCCTATCCTCCTGGAGTGTTGCTTATTGCGTGGCCCCTGATGTGTACAGTAGTTCAAAAAGTGACTAATTCTCTTCAAAGTTGTTTAGTTTTGTTAGGCAGAAAGTATGAAGGAGAGGATTTTGCTATGAAATTCTGAATATTCACTATTGAACATTGATCTTGCTGTTTTTGCCTTTTGGTGGAGCCTTGTATTTATACTGAAGTGTGTGTCCTTTAGGTGTCAGCACTTAACTTTTTAACATTATTTAAATGACCGTGCGTGGTGATATATTTTCTGATTGGGCTAACACGTGTCTCTTTGTGAGGATGAATGTTGCTATAAGTGGCTTTAATGAGACAAATATTCATGATAAAAATCAGCATTGATGATCCCATCATTCGCCAGTTTTGCGAAGCTTTTTGGGAATAATGTGTATCAATGTTGACACTGAGATGTGAGGCTTGCCCATGTCTGCTTTCTTGCCAGTCTGGCTAAATCCTCATCCTTCATGTGAAATACTGTTTTCTTATTAGTTAGTGAATCTGGAGATTGACCAGTAGTGCAGTGCTATAGCTCCCAGTTTATGCAGTGACAGAAAAGGCCTCGTGTAGTTCAATTGAATGTTTGAACTATTTGGCTATACATATATATGCATATGTGTATATATATATATTGAGATTCCTGATGCATTTGTAGCATTCTAATCAGGCAGATGTGGTGAGTCTTGCATGGACTAGAATGTGTATAGCTATGATGCCTACAGCACTGTATCAGTGGCGGCCATGTTTGCACCATTTTATTCTACACGTGTGCTTTTGTTTCATGATCACAATCCTGCATTTCTGCTCTTCTCAGTGAAACCCTTGGTTCATGCCTAGGTTTTTACGTTTTCTAACATTTAATATTTTATTAATCATTTGTTGTTTTAGATCTTGAATTTCATAGAAATCTGTCTGTCTTTGTTGCACTTATGGGATACAGAACCTAGATCATTAGCCGAAACGTTTTGCTGCAAAATTCAGTGAGACCTTTGGGAAGACTTTAAATGCTGTTGTTTTTAAAACCTGTACAACTAAATCATAACAATTAAACAGAAAATTAAAATATGATTTAAAACCAATGGCTGACGATTTCATCCTAGAACCCCACAAAGAAAAGAAGATTTACCACAGGAATTTTTTGCATCCATGTTTTGTCCGTGAGGTCTGCACCAGTGTCATGCTCATGCAAGTGTCTTTGCGAGTGCCAAAATAGGATTGTACAGTGTGCTAAGTTTATATATGCCCCAGTTTATATCCATTTTCCAAAAAGCCACCGTAGTCTTGCTTTATTCATAGGCGAGGCTGCTCCAGGTGACGATACAGCAGAGGCAGCCCCTGAAGCAGAGGGTACTGAAGTGGAGGGTACTGAACAGGACGCTACTGATGGAGGGACTGCTGAGGAACCGGTTGCTGTGGAAGACGAGCCTGTGGAGGATGATCAGTAAAAAAACAGAAATCTCATTCAGTTCTCCTTACTTTGCTAGGCATTACTCTTTTCAAAATTGTTGTCATAAGAAACCATTTTCCTTGAAAATCACAAAAAATTTTGGCCTCAAAAAGAATTTCAGTTATTGTTAGTTTCTGTACCTGTTTCTGTCAACTCGTGGTCTCTGTCATCTGTAGTTGTGGAACATTTGCAAAAATTTTCAGCTAAATTCCCAGTGAATTTATTTACGATTTTTCTGTGATTTCAGAAAAGCAGTGATAGTATCTGTGAGAGTCTGTGAACTTTATTTGAGAAATACAGTTGCAGTGTTCGCCCGAAGCTACTTTTTTGTGTTAAAGAAGATGTATAATGAGTTTATGGGTGGATCACCTTTGACCCAGCTTTGATCAACTGTAAGAGATCATGTGCTTCATTTCCTGTGCTTTTCCTTTGAGAGCCATAAGATTGGTCTCCTTGGTCCTAAATACATAGTATTATGTTCTGTGCTAGGGCAGTGCTTCATGGACAGTTTTTTGAAGGTGGGTGCAAAGGAGCTGGGTGTTTGGAAGCTTTGGGCGAACAGTGCAGTACTGAGGTAGCAGTTTCTGCGCACAAGTTTAAGCGAAGTTGTGTGATCGTTATTTCTTCACGAAGCTTGCTGATCATCACATGTTACTTCATGAGCAATTTTTTGTTTTCAGTTTGATTAAAACTAAAGTTTTTATTTTGTTAGAACAACACATTTTGATGCCATTGGACTAACGTGGGCCCTGGTACAAACTTTGATACATTGGCAGTATCTCCTCTTAGTGAAAATTGGCTAAATTTTGGAGCAAATGACTTTGGCAAATTTCCAAAGTTATTTTGTCTTGCCAACCAGGAAAATGAGACAAACTTAGCAATTGTTCACTTCTGTATGGACCATGTTATCCACATTTTGTTTCCCAATATGTGGGTCTTGATCAGTACAAGATGCCATGCCTTTGTTCCTAAATTTGATGTCATCTAGTTTAATTTTATTGAGGAAAATTTTCAAAACTTTCTTTGCTACTCACTGTTGATAAAGTCTATTCTGACAGCTCTCAGTGTTTTTCATTTTGAAATATCTAGTTTTTGACACTGTAACTTTTTTACAATATTGTGTCCATTTCAATAGTTTTTGTAATCATTCTGTAATATTTTAACGGGACATAATCGGTTTTGCAAAACATTCAGTTTAGAATTATCACTGGATGGATAGATGTCTTGAAGTTATTTGTATTGACAAGAGCTATAAAACAAGAAAATGTTGTCTTAACTGCTGAGTTAAATATGGTTGAAAGAATGATTTATCAAGTTGTATCATAACTCATCCACCAGCAGATCTTCTTGACTGATATTGTGATGGTTGCAGGTTCAATTCTGTGTTGAATCTGATCTCAGATTATCATTTTTCTTGCCGACAATGTCCCTTTAAAATAAATTTGCTGTAATGTCTCATCTTTGAGTTGAGCCCATGTATCCACTTGTTGGTAAAATTGCGTAAAATCTCTCCACTTCTCTGCAATGGAATTATTTTATCTTGGATGTAATTGTAAATAGTGATATTGTAAATTAATAAACATATTTAATACACTGAAAGTATTCATTTTATCCACCCACTCCATGTATTCGTATGAAGGCACATTATAGCATCATCAGCTCTGTAGTCATCTGCCTGGTGAGTCTGGCACCACCTCCTTATCTCAAAAATCTGCCCTGGTTGCATGCTGATGAAACTTTGCACAGATTTCTTTCATGGATGGGACCATAGGTGGATTTAGGGGGGCCCAGGGGGCCCGTCTCCCCCCCCCCCCCTTGGC
>NMRA01000179.1:151970-216251 GCA_002633005.1 Phoronis australis | reverse complement strand
AAAAATAGTCCTTCACCAAGAATGCAAGACACCACTAATTTTTTGTGTTCAATCAAAAAACATGTTTGCTGGCGGACAATTGCCTAGTTTGTCGTTTTGCACGTTGGGCGTCTTGTTTGTTTCCTTTTTTGGCTCTCGTTTGGCAACCTAAGAATTTCCCGGACAAACATTTGGGACAATGGAGGTTGATTTACCTTTGGCCACAGATTATATATGGCTCAGTCACCAGTTTCCTGAACTGTGTGTTGCTGAGGGTTGATCCAATTATCTGCTGCATATCCAACTTTTATCTTTCTTTGAAGTTACCATATCACTTCAGGCCAGTTTCTCTGAAATGTCTGAAGGAAGACATATCCAATACTTACTACTGGTTGTAAGACTGTTTTGGGTTCCAAGTGTATAATGGCTTTTTATTGAAATAGGTCCTTGACCCCGTGACCTGTTAAGACTTGTGGAACTACAGTGACCTTAAAATGATGTTTGCCTGTTGGTGATTGTTTTCTGATTGACTGCCATTCAGTGATGTTATTGTCATCTGGTGGGGCTTGCGTCATGAAAATGTTATTTTTGTTTTCTCTGTACTTGTAATTGGACTATTTTTACTGCTACATCTTGTGGGGGGGGAGAAGTCCCATATTTTTGCCCAGTTGTGGACAGGTTTCCCATAGTGAGAAGGTGTTAACAGGATGTTAATTGTAGTTCTAAGGGCCTTATACATTATGGATTTAGAATGGTGAACTGTTCTTTCTCCACTACTAGTAACGTAATAAAGCTAAGTAATTTTCTTGATGTGTGTGGGTAACCCAACCTGCGTGGAGTTATAAGCTGGGCTGTAGTTCACTAGAGGAGGACTACTCGGCTCACAACTTTTAGGTTTGCCCTTGTTTATTAACAGGAGCTTCTGTTTGGTAGCATTGAAATCAACTCAGTGTTTCAATGGAAAACAAGTATGGGATTCATGTAATCTGATTTTTTTTCACGGAATTGGACATTTCGAACATAATTTCTGTAGCCATTGTCGTAATTTTGCTATTTTTGAGTTTTTAATTACCAAATTAAAGAAAAGTTCATCAAATTTAACATATTCAGTTGGCATTGTTCACTTTCCTGTTCTGAGAAACAATAAACATGGCATGCAACATTCTTCATCCGTTCATTTTTTGTTATCTATCACTTTGGAATAAGAAAATGAAATTTGGTAACTTCCAAAAGGAAATGAACAGTATTTCGTGTTTAATGTTATTTCTCTGTTTTTGAAAGTGGACAGCCAGGTTCTCTATGGAAAGGTATCCTTCTGCACAATGACACACATTTCGGATTTCCTTCGGTACTGACAGCAACTCTGCTATCTTGCTTTGGGGAATTGCAGTTGATGTAAAAGTTTTTAAAACTACTGGGGTTAAGCTGTTGTGGCAACTCACGTGCAAAGCATTGGATTGAGTCCTGTTGAGGAGTGTAAAAGGTTTTATCCTTCCCTTAGTAATCGCTAGAGGACTCCGGCCATATTAGAGTGGGCAGCCAAGCCTACACCCCTTAGTTGTAGGGTTAGTCTGTGTGATGACCTATTCAGGTGACATGGGTCCTTTATTTATGAACTGTTTTCATGGTTACAGCTTGCAATCCTGTGTTTCAGTCAGTTCTGTTAAGGTTTAGTCTCTGTTCATATTGAGGCATATATAGATAAAAAGCTATTTTTTACTATCTCCTGGAAACTTATGAAATGCCTCAGTGCATTGATGTTATTATGAATGGGTAGTGTTTATTTTATGTACCCCATTGGTATTTGGAACTTCTTTTGCCAAGAAGCACCTCTTTAATTGAACTTGACATGTTTTGAAGGTTGGCCAGAGTTCATCCGTGGAGATTTCCAGATTTTGTTAATAATTTGGAAGTTAATATTTTTTCCAATTGTGATTTGGATGTTGTTGCTCTCTAGCCGAGTTTGTGAACTCTTTTGAACAGATTCCTTGGTATGTGCTGTGGTAGTATGTCAAGTGTATCTTCAGAGGTTTTGGACTAGTATTTTGCAAATCCTGTCTTATAATGTTGACTGTTCTTTCAAATTATAATCAGGGCTTGGAATTTTCCTCTTTTAAGAGGATTTCCTCTTTTTTCGTTTTGATCTCCTCTTATTTGATTTCCAGTTTTCTCTTTTTCCGCCGCTTTTTTGTCATTATTTTGGCCTGATGCATGCAAAAAAAAATTTCACTTAAATTTTCCAATACAAAAAAACTTCCGTCACACAAACCTAGTATTTATTTGAAAAATTTTCCTCTTCCTTGTCATTGGTTATTCCAAGCCCTGTATAATGTAATTAGGTGTTAGTGAGAACATTCATGACTAAACAGGTCTGGTAAAATGTGGCAGTTAAATTTAGAAATTGTAAGTTTTTGCTGATTTCAGGTGGAGGCCATAGGAATGTTGTCTGTTTCACAATATTAAATCTTCAAAGGACAATATTTCATCAAAAAATTCTTTCTGGCCTGTTTTTAGCCATATTGCTTACAAAAATGTAAAAATGAAGCTGATGAAAATACGCCTATGTAGTGCGTATTTGGAAGTGTGACCCTTCCATTCATTTTGTGGTTTTCACTCTGTCCTTTGCTTTAATTTTGTAATAAATTTCTTGTGCGGGCATTTCCGAAAAAGGGCCTTTTTAAACTCTCATTTTACGGAAGGGTTGCTGTTCCAAAAATCTGTTAAGTGAAAGGTTTGGAGGCTTGTGTCAGTCTGCTGTGTCAGACATCAACATGCACTTTCATTGGTGCTGTAAGAGACAGGTTTCAGTATCAGCTTTAGAACTCCAAGGATTGAGAAATCAGTATCTCTTGTGTGCATTGTTTATACCTACATGCAAAATTTTCGTGAAATAGCTTCCATGTGCTTTTTGAACACCGTTTTCAAATGAGTGTCTACTGTCCATCGGGGCCTTTAGTTGGTTTGGGGCTCTTACAGAAATCCCCGGCACTTGTAGTTTAATTTTGGAAAATTAATTCAAACCACTATCCATAGTTGATACCAAATTATGTAGTTAATAATATTTGTGGAATGTTCCTGGAAAACGGGTTGTTGTTAAATCAGTTATGGACACACCCTCCATGTTGAAGTCATTGTGTATGCACCCATTAAGTATCAAGATCAGTGCTCCATGCAATTAATGGGTTACATCACATGTTACTAAGTATAGTATTGGCCCAATTGATTTTCAATCACACCTACCAATCCTTTCATAGATAGCATCTCAGTTTCCAATATCTCTTTGTACAGCTTTTATTTGCCTATGTTTTGTTCTGTTTGGAAGTTACTAAATATAGTGCTATCAGCCCCAATGAAATCGATAGTGATTGATCACCCAATGAACTGTTCAGGTGCTTAGTACGTAAATGTCAGGAGGTAAATTATCAGTAAATATTAGTCAAATTGAGTTTATTTGACTGGTAGTTGATTCACATGTGACTTTGTGTTTTCTTAGTACAGAAATTAGGTCAGCTGCGTCTCCTAAAAATGTGGAAATATTTTGGGTTACCAAGGGTGATTATTGTTTAGTCTGTCCTAAACCTTGCATTGAACCATTGACATAATATTTAATTGGGCTCCACATTTATGTGGTGATGTTTTTGTTGACTTCTCAGATATAATCCTAAATCCATCTCATGTTTTGTCCTGTTCAGTTGATGGAATAGTTCCCCTGGACTCGTATGTTTACCACGATGTTTTACTTTTGAATATTTCTTTCATGCACGGCACACGGTTGTGCAGAAATCATATGCTCAGATTAAACTAACTTTCATTCTAAATGACTGAATAGTTGCCGCTGGAATTTTGGTACAGTTCTTCATAATCGTCTGCCCTTTATGTTGCTGTTTTGAAAAATGCTCTCCTGATGAAACAGTTCGCATTATGATACAAAATGAACTGCTAGAAATCTTGGGCATAGATGAATATGAACATGTTTTTAGTAAGTGGTTGAGTTGTCTTGGCCCTTGTAAACACTATGCTTGGGCCCTGTATCAGAAACTGACCAATCTCTGGACATTGCATACCTGGACATTTAAAGGTTTGGTCACTGGGCTGTTTGTCATCCCTGTTACCAATTAACGCATCTGAGTGGCTCACGTAATTAGTCCATTAAACGTGTGTCATTACTCTCTAACACAGTGATGCTGTAGTTTTGAACAAGTCAACAAATTTGATGATTAGGGTGATATTTTTGCTCTGAAATTTCACTGATGTTTGAGAAGACAATAACACCTTCTGCTTGTGAGAACTATTGCAGTTATGGTGTTATTTAGGCTTCTAGTTTGTGTTGATGGAACTTGGCAATATGTTGTCTTTGGCTGCTTATAGCATGAAGTTGATGTAAATTTATTAACTATTTTCAATGATTGCGTTTTCATTGAACTAAATACAGGAGTCGCCTCATTCCAAATGTTTCCAAATTTGAAATGGTAGGATAAATAGGAAAGGGGCGTTACTCTACTCTATTTCATGAAACTGTGACGTTTTAACATTTCTTGTGTCTGCTTTGTTTTAAAGACGGCCATCAAGATCATCGACAAAACTGTCTTGGATGAGTCTAACCTGGAGAAGGTGTACAGAGAGGTGGCCATAATGAAGCTGTTAGATCACCAACACATTGTGAAACTCTATCAGGTGGGTAATCATTCGTTTCTACTCCTTAACATCCTGTTCTTAGAACATATACTTTTTGCTAATGAAAAGGTGTTTCCACGGAACTTGTGACTGAAGATAATGGTCCTTAAACACCATGCTTTGGTCAAATGTGTATCAAAACCTGTGAGTGACTGTCTGCTTTGTTTCCTCTTCAGTATGCTCAGGCTAACTTAATAATGTGGGCATTTGTCTGATCCACACAAAATTTACACATGACATTCTCTTGGCAATGGCTCAGTGCTCAATGTTTTTGGCCTGAAATCGAACTGAAGATGGCGCTGTGGTGGCCATTTTCCGGAGCCATATCCTCACAGCCCATTGAGGAATCTTTTGGAATAGTGTTATGTGGATAGATCTTATCAAGTACCAAAAAACGACAATGTTTGGACCAAAAAATTTCCAGTTAATTTTCAAATGACTTAACTGGTAGTTTGTATGATTTCTTTCTTTATTTTCACTTTAGCTTCAGTGCAGCTAGATGGATTTTGACAAAATTCAACTTTTTAACACAACAGTGTTCACCTTTAGATAACATCATTGGCTTCTCAAAAAGTGTTCATTACTCCTCATTGTGTTGGCATCATCATATTGCTAATTACCCCAGGCTAGTTGTACAACAACAACTAATTTACACAGCAGGTGTTCTAGCAGGTAGTTGGATACTGGTACCACCAACTGTAGAGACTGAAGAATGCTCCAGTTGTAATTATAGACTGATTAACCACAAAAGAATGTTATCAACTGCCCACACAGATTAGTTAGTGATTTACAGACCACTCTGGAGTGACTGTGTCCATTAGGCGAGGTGGGGGGAGGGGGGCATGCTATGGTTGCTGCTTGTAAGAGGGTGTGTTTGTCTTCTGGCCAAGAATTTTTGACACAAATTTTTTGTTGTCCAATTGAAATGAAATTAACCTGTGTTTTACCACAGATTTGCAAATTAAATTGTAAACTTTTGGCTGGAGATCTTGATTAAAGGTGCAGTTAAACTCGTACTTTGAGATTTTTTAATGCGCTGTAGGCCTAGGCTGAGGCTTTGTACATAACACAGAATATCAGTGAAAAATTCTGGCCTGTCTTCACCAATGTACTTGTAACCAGAACTTGATCAGTGATGGGTATAGAATTATAGTCATTCACAATTTCCAATTCGTACTCAATTTCATCTAAGGAGTCCATCCCTAGTCACGCAGCTGAAACCGACCACTTTTACACGGTGACAAGAGCTATGCAATTCTGCAGATCGTTAGCTCACTCCAGAGGGCGTTGTTTGCAGCCTTTGCTATTCGTCTGTACTTTTGATTCAACCAGTGTGTTTGATTAATTTCCCATTTGGTGAATGGCATAAAAATAATTAGATCCACTTCTATTTTTTCAACACATGCCAGTATAGAAAGACCAGTGTTGTTCAAAGTTGTGTTTTTTATTGATGTCGTAGAGTGGACAGTAACTGTAAAATCTGCCAAATTTGGGGTGACATGGCGGACAAAAGCATTCTTCTCGTTTTTCCATGAAATGTTGTGCTAATTGACGTATTGTTTTAAGTTCTATGCTGTACAGTACACGACGAAAGTAGCATTTCCTTTTTCATCACGGCTAATTTTGTTAACAACTAAAATGACTGGTAATCACTGTAATAACAGCACGATTCTAATTGAGGAATGGTTTAACTAATTTCCTGTTAATTTGCCTTTGTTCTTAATCGTGATGGAGGGCTACACTGATGATGAATTCGACTTCCTTCCAGCTGTCATGAACGGGAATTCTGGGTCATTTTCTCCTTAGAAATTCTTTTGGTGTGAAATGATGCTACCTTCAGACATTGGTTTGTGAAATTTTGCGCACTCTCAAACGCGTTAAAATGAAAGAAAATGTGTTGGTCATTATTGTCATGTGGTGTTGCTGCCTCAGCTGGTTTTGCCATGGTAACTCGCACCGTGGCAACTGGTCCCCTTGTAAAATCTGGTTATCTCATCTAACAATAATCCCAGAAATGTGTTTTTGGCTGCAAGACATGGTAATGTCCCTTTGAGATTGCTAGTTGGTTACAGGAAGCACACCTGTGCAAACGCAATGGACAAACCTTAGTAACCCTGCCAACCAGAAGTGAAACTCCTGACACTGACCTTATTGTAGAGATAAGGTCATCTACTTAAGACTGTTTAGTCCTGTATCTTGTCACTTTTGATGTCAAGGGCCTGAAATTTGCTTCCTCTGGTGATATTTCCTCAAGGTTCCTTGTAACCCAATTTCTTTAAAAAATGCTATATTAAAAATATCGGGCAGTGCAATTGCTGTTTGAGCATGACTCCATACTTGGAAACAAAATTATCTCCAGAAAAAGTACGCCGATTTTAACCACCGTTGAATTTTCTGACAGCACAGTGCTGTAATGCAAAAGCATTGTCGTAAGTTTTTGCTATCTAGCTTTGGTTATTTTTATGTTTGATTTGAAACCAAGAGTCACCGAAACAAGCTGAACTCTGAATGCATTTTTGCGATTGAGATACAGCAGCTTCAGCCATGGAAAATCCTGCGCGGTTTTTGTGCGTTTTTGTCAAAGTTTTAACTGGTTCTCAAAATGGGGGACCCTTATAAGAGACTGTTATTGAGTTGTCAGCCTGTCCTACTACTTGATGGGGCATTGTAGCTCACTTGGTATGCATACTACAGTAAAGTACACAGTGTCACTGGACCGTAACCTGTATTCAGGTATTCCCACAGTGGCAGTGACTTGACATACAAAATCCATGAGGTTGGTGGGAATTTCAGTAGCTGCCTTATAACTCCACAATAGTGTGTAACCAGAAATTCGTGTAATGTGACCTCTGCCTCATACTTAACATCAGCATAAAATGATCATCAATCGAAATGCCAATCTAATATGTGAGAACAATTACAAATAATATATTAGTCACAGTGTCATGTAATAGGACATTTTGCACTACCAGGCTTTGTGTATATGTCTCTGTACACTTTTGGTTTCTAAAATAAGAAGACTGTAACACTCCAGATTTATGAAACTGGGTACTGAAGTCGATTGACCTTGGCTATGCTAACACTTATCTGGTTTGACACAGTGAAAAGATAATTACCCCGTATGTTCAGTGTAGTTGGAACATGTACCAAGTGTTAGAAATAGGCTGTCCTAAATTCATGATTTACACATTGTTGGGACGCAGGCATGAAAATGGTACATAGGCAGCTATTTGCAATGATTTTATAAACTGCTAAGTATATGTCAGGCTGTGTATGTACAAAACGCTGATTCTGATATTTGAGAAGTATGATGACATATAAAATCAGCTGTGTCCCAATCTTTGTGATCAGGCTTGATTTTCAATGTCCCAATCTTAAGAGATAGACCTGAACTATATACATAGTAAATGTGTTACCACACATCAAAATTAAAGTGACACGGAGCAATCCTGAGAATACTTGAAGACCCGCTGTAGGATTTAAAAACTCATGCGTGCATTGAGTCTCACCAGAGAATTATCACATCAAACCAGTGTAGTGTTGGATCCTGATGCAGATGATAGATTTCACATGTATGTATTGAATATGGTAAAGTCTTTAGTTTAGGAAAGAATATGGGAACAAATAAAATTTTATATTCTTGCTTTTCCCATAAGTTACTAATTTATCATGTTTTTGTATCATAGCTACCAACTGGTAAATTACGGCCATTCACAGCAATATTAGAAGGCCTGGGAAATCAAAAACACTGTAATTTTGGCAGCTATTTTTGTCCTAAATTTGTGAGATTTTCCTGCAGCAGGAGAATTGTACAAAAAATTCACTCATCAAGATTCAATGGTGATACACGATTCTCACAGGTATGATCAACAGTAATATTTCTAACTAGGCCATTCCCAAGAGGAGATCTGTTTGCACACGATGCATAACGATTCAAGTGGCACACTGAATTGATTTTGTTATACAATCAGTTTCTGAATCCATGCCATTGGTCACTTTTATTTTATGGTTAAATTTTTACATTTGTACAAAGTTATAATAGTTTGTGTTTACGACAATCTCTTATATTAAAGTTGTTGACATCAGTTAGCAATAGCATTTGTAATTCTGCCTTGTATTTTAGGTAAAGGAGAGGTGTCAAATAATTGTTATTGTCTCTTTTCAGGTCATGGAAACCAAGAACATGCTTTATCTAGTGTCTGAATACGCACCAAATGGGGAGATGTTTGGTAGGTTTGACTTACAGGACCTTGTTAACTATGATCTAGGATAGAAGTTGGGGTTCAGGTCAATAGGTGACCTCTGCATTGTTATTTTATGGAAGTCTTGTGTTGTAAAGTTAGCATTCTCAATTTATGGGTAGACATGATGAGAAAAAGTTTAAATTTAAACAGTCTGAATGATATTTTTCAAAACAGATCATCTTGCTCCTGAAAAGCAGCTACCTAAAGAGAGGTGCTGTTTTATAATACTTTGCTGCCTGCTTGCAGATAACAATTAGTGTCATGTTTATAATGTGCCCCAACCAGTACTCCCAGGCAGCCAGGTTGACTGATCTCTCTGTTCAAGCTGTTTCTCATTGAGTTAAAATTTGCTACTAAGAATAAGGTTGACATAAACAGTGAGGTACTGGCTTTGGTACAGTTTCTAATGCTTACTTTTTCATTGCCAGTAATGGTACATCAGCAAAGTTATGTCAAAAAATCACTGTGGTTTTGAACTACACGTTTGGCATGTGTA
Organism: Phoronis australis; assembly: GCA_002633005.1. Classification (NCBI taxonomy): domain Eukaryota; kingdom Metazoa; phylum Phoronida; family Phoronidae; genus Phoronis; species Phoronis australis. Next base: position 206,858 of record NMRA01000179.1, on the reverse strand, counting down.
ATTGTTTTTATGTGAATAGTCAAGTACGTATATAGAAAAGAATTAATTTAAATGTTTATAAAAGTAGAAAAATAATATTGAAAGAGAAAGTGGTAAATTTTAACACAACTCATGGCATTGTTATCAGCGACATCTTCTGATAACTTCAGTAACCTTGAAGTTAGCATTGTCGCTGTGGTGACTCCTGGACACTCCACTGTTACGTCTGCCTAGTTGTTAACTTGGATCCGAGCCTTAATCTTTCCCTATGACCAACGCTTCTCTTAACCTGATCGACGTTTAGTAGGGAAAAAGCCTTTAAAGAATTTGTTGTAGGTCATTGTAAGAAGGGAAGTTTGGAGGTGTTGTTATCACTGAGAGAGGTAGTGCTGATTAAAAGAAAGCATGTCATTTTGGCAATGACTGAGTAGCAGTCGCTTGCTCGTAATGATAGAATGATTTTGTTCCAAAGCCAAATGAGCTAAATAGAAGTTTGCCGAAGTTTAATTCGCATCGACTCTCGTTGAATGTCAGCCGAAGCAGTTAATGCATTTGCCCTAAAGACTCTTGGCAACAGTGACGTAAACACCAGACTGTAAATTGGTTGAACTGAGAGAAGAGTGTTTTTTTTCTGGTTTGAAATGCCAATTTATGTCCTGCCTTGTCTGTGATGGGTATTGCTAGCTCTGCAAACCAATTTTGTCCTTCAAGTAAATAAAAACATATTGCAATTTATTTTTTATATTTATGAACAACTTGACGTGCTCAAAAGAAAGCTCATGTGTTAAACACAACATCATGTGTTTAACACACTGCAATCTCGTGTAATCTGTTAATCACAAAGTTCTTTCGTCAATTTAATAAAGATCAGTTTTTCAGTAGGCTCGGAATGTCTTCATGCTGTTTTGCATGCAATCCATCGCAATGATTTCAATTGAGCTTTAGTCCCCATGGGTTGATAGGCGCTCATGTTTACTTAATTTGTAATAAGTGAGTGTGACTTCTGAACAATCGACACTAACGAACTGCTTTGAATCTGTAAGTCATTGACGTCAGCTGATGATGTAAAACCCCCTCTCAGGGCTTGATGGATTATTGATCCGATTTCGAAGGGCGGTCTTCGTCAATACTATTTTTCAATTGCGTACGCAAGAAAGTAGGCAATAGTCTGACGCCATGTGATTATTGACACGGTCTGCCTGCTTTTAATTTCCTGGTAAAGCAAATTGTTTACCTGCAGCGTTATGCCTAATGTTGTTTTTGTTTTTCGAATTTCGAATGCAAAATTCTCAAAGTACGCCAGCATGTAATTACATGTCTTTCAGTTTAGAATCACTAAATTCTAGTATCGGGTTTGAACTGCTGGTTATGCCGTCAGTGTCTGCAACATCACTGATATCTGTGTTGTGAACCTCTGGTTTGGCCAGAAACATAGCTGGATCAGGTTTCTGTTTTCTTTTGAAAGTCTTGTCAGCGGTGTGGTATTTTTTAGTTGCTCCCGTTTCAAAACAGATAATGCACCTGAGACGAGCAAAAATGATGCAGGATCACTTGGCAATTCGCGTCGTCTTAAACCTTCGTGCAGCTGTTCGAAAAGCACCAGACCTTAGCTGTAATTGACATGGGTGGGCGGTTTTTTTGTTGGTGAGCACAAGTCATTGAATGCATCAAGTGCAGACCAGAACCAACTATGCGTTTTTGGCGCATATGTGATTTAAGTCTGCAACAACACTGATATTTTGTTCGAGGATTGAACCGTAGGTTAAATATGATCAACAAAAGTGATCCTACCAGTTTTGTTAGGCTGAAACAGCAAAATTGATTCTGGTCTGTATCCCGACAAATGTTCACTTACACCAATGTCTTTTGTTTTTCTTGACAAGCTGCACTGAAGCATGTGGGCAAGAGAGCAAGGTTTGAAAGACCATGATTTGTTAAGCAATGGATAGTGAAAAGAAAGAAAACCAAATGTCACACCATTTTTGATGGTCTCAGATGGATTTTCTCTTAAATATGATGAGGTATTAAAAAAGCGCACCACCGACTCGAATCCAAAAAACAGCAACCGGAACCAATTATCCTTTTTTGGCCTTAAATGTGGTTTATAACTACATCACCACTGATATCTGATACCTTGTTTGAACAACTGGTTATAGTGTTTTTATCAACAGTTGTTTCATTAAGATTCTGTAGGTCCTTATCAATAAGTGTATACATTTAGCCAAAAATCTGCAAGACTAGATTTTAACTTAGTAAAAGTATATATTTTCTGAAAGTAGAAGTATTGAAGAATTTGATTTTAAGCTTTTTCCCAATCTGCTTAACACTTGATCTGGTGACGAGGAGTTTTCAATAAAATTTAGTAAAAGTGAAATGTGCATTGATAGCAAAACGACAATATAATTAACATAACATACATAACCAAGTTTCAGTTGAAATAAACTGAGTATGAAATCTGAAAAATGCTACAGATTTCTAAATTATCGTTTTGCTTCTGTTTTATGCAACTTTTGGGTTTTTTAAGAAAGTTCTATCATGTGATAGCCCCTCGTTCAAAACTGAAAGATTTTAAAAACAATTCCTATCATCTTTTTGGAGAACACTGCCCAAAGCATAGTTTCAGTTTGAGATGAATCGGACCAGCCATTTCTGAGATATGATGTGCCTAATTTAGCTAAATTAGGCCATTTTTCAAGTGTCCCGCATAACCTTAAATGTGATTAGTATTTGCAACAGTTTGCTTACTGTGGCTGCTCAGTTCGCAATTCTTATTCGACATGGGATTCATGAAAGGCATTCCCTTACTCGTCCAACCCTTCATCCTAATCTCTTAGTTATACAAGTCTTTTCCCAATGTGTAAATCTGCTACAAGACGGTGTGCATCAACCTAAACAGCAAATGATCTTGACACCAGGTGGTGCTGAACTCCGGTGTCTGCCTCTGGTGAAGTTTGCTTCACCACTGCTATCCACACATAGTGAGGCAAAATGCTCATGTACTCTGGTTGTAAACATGGTTTCAATGTTGGGTGATGGAATGATTAATTTTCATTGGCTTCCGAAAGTAATGGGATAACCATTGTGACCTAACTTCGCCTGCATGCTGTGAGGATATATGCTTGCCAGGTAAAAGAAATCTTAACAAATTGGACATTCACCTCTCTGTCTCTAAAAAGTAAATCGTTACGGTTCAATTTGCAGTATAGGCATATGCTTTGATTTGAGTTAGTCTGCATTCGAGGCTTCTAGCTCTCCACCTGTGGTGATCCCCTAAGTTGCCAAGCTACTTTGTGTGAAAAAAATACCTTAGGTAAGCTTGTTTAGCTTTTCAGAAAAGAACTTGGCTTAAATAATGTGGTACATGCTTTTTCTGTCAAAATTAAGGTGTATGTGCCAAAGTGAGTTTTGTGCAATTATGTTATGTTTTTTTGTGCTTAACCATCAAGTTCGTGCCTAGTAATTGCAGGAACAACAGACAACCACAGTGCCACCTTGTGACAACTTCTGAAATTGTCACAAGGTGGCACTGTGGTTGTGCTTTTAAAGTTGGAAGATTTAAGTATTTTTAATTTTTAAGTATGATTAGTCAAGTATTATTCAGTTAATAATCAAATTGTGACACTTAAAATAGTACAATGGTGAATGTTATGAACAAAATGTTTACAAATTTTTGTGATATTTTTGGCGGCAACCTTTGCTGAAAACTTTTATGTCACTTGAACAACGCATTCTGAATGGACGCTTCTCTGCTGATCCTGCCTGTTTGTACTGCAAAGTAAACTTTTAACTTTTTTAACTTCAAATCTACAACTAATTTGGACAGGAAAGGAGCCTTACGCACATCTCACATTGTCTGAACTTCAGCATTAGAAAGTAACAGCTGTTGTACATGGTGTGCGTTATGTTCTAGAACTTGTGTTTTGCGAGAGTAGTGAGACCACTCAAGTGTTCATAAGGTACGGTATTTGAAGCGATGCACATGATCACACTAGTTGTTAAGGCCCGTTTCGCTGAACTCTCCACACCATATGCTAGTGAGCAAGAGGAGATTGTGGAAGGAAATTTACTTTGCTTTTGACACGTAAATTAAGTATGTGTATTATTGTGGACCTCTAAGATGCAATTTGTATTTTTAAAGTGCAGTCCCCACAATTATCGTGAAAAAAATTTGTATTAAAGGAAAATCTTTGGTGTACTATTGTGTCCGTTTTTTCCGTTTTTTGTTGTGGCTACCCTTAATCTGGAATCGTCTTGTAAGAAATGAAGAAAACTGAGATTGACGGACATGACAGCATCGATTGCAAAAATACTGTCTGAACATGAAGCAGCTGAGTTATTGTGTTGTTATGACTCTTCGTTTCTCAGAAGCCCTGTCGCCTACCACTTAATTAGTAACCCTACCCCGCATTACGTCAATGGGCTACTGAATTAGATGCAGTTATTATCTGTCTATAGATTATTCCCCTACAAGCAGTTGCAGGTACATTTTTAGACAGAGTATCAAACTAAAGCCTCTTGCCTTATTACCGAACCAGTTTGAACATATTCGATGCACGTCATCAGCTCAGTTTAGTTGAAAAACATCTGGTCCAATTAGCTACATTAGGTAATAAATGCAAGGAGGCCAAAGCTCAAATTCCTTGATAGTTTTTTTACGGCATTGTGCAAACACAATAGCGTAGTCCCTGCGGCCTTATTGGGGAGGGAATTATTAGTGGCAAGGAAATTAGCATCCGTGTAATTGATGGCATGCACAGTAAGCCATGATTGCACGTACTTGGTTTACAGCGTAATAAATTCTGCCATTTCTTTAGGTTTCTGGCATTTAATTTTTCATTGAAGAAGAGAGATTGATTGTCAACTTGATATTCCTTTGTTATGTTAAAAACTGATTTTGATGCTGAAAACTAAGGGCCCTATTACACCATACTCGGAGCATTGTTTTACTTAACATCTCATTGGAACAGCTTGTAACAGACACTTTTGGCGAAAAGCATGCCTCTACTGCAACATTTTCTATTGGGTTTGTACTCAGATTGCAAAACGCTTCTGATAAAAGCTCTCCACCAATTTAGGGCACGATACGACACAAGTGAAATTCTATTTTTCTCGTTCTGCCATAAAAGATAACCAGCGCAAAATAATGTCTGTACAATATTTAACTTGTGTATCATAGCTAATATGGGATATTTTTTGAGAAATTGTGAGTATTGGGGCATTTTTAGAGATCGTATTCATACGAAAAATTGAGCTCCGTGTCAATTTGAGATGTTGATGCAAATATGGCCGTGGAAATTAAAATTAAATTAAATTAAAATTGCACAGTGTTCCTGATTGAAGCAATTGGATGGTGAACATTTTAGCCTTCTTTAACATCTACCATTGATCACTTGTTATTTTTGAGAGATATCTTTGGTAAATTTTGAACTTGCTATCCCACACTATTGTGGAGCTATGTATGATTTTGTCGGAAATCTAATTAAAGCTAAGATTCTTATAAAAACGCAATGTATCAATTGCCTGGTTTGTATAATACACTTGCAGTTGGTAGGGCTCTTGGATCTCTGACGAATTATACTTGTTTCTTGCAAACTTTGATTGTCTCTGCACTGTGTCTGGCTTGGAAGGAAATGTTATTCTTGTATTGATTTTGGAAACATTGCCTAAGTTTGACATTTTTTAAAGTTTGACCAATTCATTTGAGCTCCTGAAATAAACTGTCAAGATTTTATTGATGGCAGTATTGGCAAAATGTCGTTTCCCTGTTTTGACGTCAAATTCTGTCAACAACTAAAATGGCTTGTAATAACTATGACGGCGGCAAAATTTTAATTACGGAATGGCATTGCCACCCCATATTGCATTGCGACCACAATCCAGCTAATGCGCCAGTACTCTCTTTTCGCCAATGTGTAAAATAATCATTTCGTAGTTACTGCCTTAGTTTGAAGTCAGTCAAATGGTTTAGTTTTGTGTTGACTTAACTCTGTTAAGCAAAGAAACTAAGTTGCTGAGGTACGGTCAAAACAAGCTGATGATGTCACTGTTGCTGTGACGACCAGCATCAAATTACCTGAAGTATCTGGTGTAATTTTTCCCTGGACTCTGAGGTGTTGTTACCCTGCATTGGTAGTGTCATTGTTAAACCATTACTGACATAGCCCATCTGTCACTTTATGTACTTTGCAATCAAATCGGGATTAAATATGGTAATCACTTAATATCCTTGAAACTAGACATGTATCTCTGGTTCGCTGCCACTGGCTACTTGCTGAACATGTACTAAGTCAAACTAACTTTTTGTTTCCCAGTAGAACCTGTTGGTTTTGTGCTTACTCAGTCTCGAATAGACTAACATTTAAAACTGGTGTATTAATATATTTTTTTAATGAGTACTCCAAAACTGCTACGTAATTGTCCAAAAACTGCTATTATTTGTGAAATTGTACATTTACCTTGGTGTGTTTACCTTGGATTGAAAGTCTTACCAATTGCCAAACTTTAAAATAGTTAGCTATATTCACAACCGGTTTAAAATTTTTCTAAAATGATAGAAACCTCTGTTACATGGTTATGAAACCAATGACTGTTATATGGAAGTCATGGTGTCTTGTGGTGGCAATTATGGACAGGTACACAGAAAATAGGCTGGACATCTGGATAATGAATGATCAACACATTGGCCTCACTCAGTTCACAATATATTGGCCGAACTTCAACATCCAAAATGTCTTTCACGTGACCGCGCTTGAAAACGGTGTTATGCTGTAAACACTACATTGAAGTGACAAGATATTGCGACTGAACCGAGCGCTACTAATAAGCGTGTGGCTGATTATCAGCTTAAAATAGGGATGATGGCAGTTTTCAAAAAGGTTGACCCAATTTCTTCTAATTGAAAATTGTCAAAATTTTCAAGAAAAAATCCAGCTGATTACCAACTGATTTGCAAGGATTTCAACATTTTCTATGAGAAGACATTGCTCTCTGTTGTTAGTTGTTACATGTTGCCTGCGTAAAGGCCCAACACTTAAAGTTGAGCTGTGGTGGATGAACTTGTGTCTTTATTTTTCAGATTACATTGCCAAACACGGTAGACTGTCTGAATCGGAGGCGCGGAAGAAATTCTGGCAAATCTTGAGTGCAGTCGAGTATTGTCATAATCTGCATGTGGTTCATAGGGACTTGAAGGTGAGTTGATATTGCCAGTCTGTAAGAAGACAATCAAACGACGTGTTATGGTGACCAGTTGCACTAAAACCCATCTTAGCACTAAATAATGCTGTGGTCACATGCTAGCTGAAGCTATTTTGGTGTTTGACGTGGTAGTTATGAAAATTTGACACAATTTCTTATTGCCAAAAGTAACAAAATTGTGCAGCAAAAGTGTTTCATAATTTTCAAATGGTTTTGTCTCGTTTCCAACTATTCTCCCCCACAGTTTTCCCTATAAGTGCCATGAAGCTAGGTGGTCTGACAAAACTTGTTAGCTTTGTCTGAGAACTACCATAGATCTCCTAAAAATAGCCCCTTACGTAAACACTTGCTCTAGGAGTAGGTTGTATTGCAAAAATTAGTCATGCACAGTTAAACATCTGACTGTTCTGTAGCCACTTAAAAATGTCACAGGGAGGTCATCTCCAAAAACTATCTCCCTGAGAATGAGTGAGCATAGTAACAGTCGCCGTAAGGAAGCAGGGGACTGTTGAGCAGAAACATACCGACAGGCTGTGGAGCTGTTACCTAAAAATGTCCAATCAAACGTTTGCTGATTATTTCTGTCTGTTGTGCATCTCATCATGGGCTTCTCTCTGTATTAATCACAGAGTGTCTTGATCAGTATTTAATTTCATTCTGTTGACTTAATTTTGTTTGTTTCCAATAGTGTTCAGCTTAATTTTAATTCCTTTCATTGGTTTATGTACACAGTGCACCAGACTTCTATTTGATTTCACGACCATTTGTGGCATTTTTACTTCTCTATGTACCAACTTTTAAGTACCGATTCTTCTATTGTTTCCATATCGTATTTCATTGTATTTCTGTCCTGCTCATACCCATGCCTGCTTTATCTCTGAGCATTTTAATAGGAAATTAAGTTCACTTATTTGGCCTCTTGTCAGTGGTTGTGCTTGAGGCAACTGTTCACTGTTTGTCAACTTGACTTAATTTCCAGTAGACCTCACTCAGTCAATAATTTCTTTTTGCGTTTGTTTATCTGTTCATGGTTCTGGCACAAGAGTTTTTGTCTGGGCTATTTTATGTGGTAACAATGTGCAAGAGTTAGCTAATGCACTTCAATAATTGTGTGATGAGCTATTCAAAATATACTTCATAAATCTCCTGGTTCCTTAAATAGAAGCTGCCATGTTGTCACATAGCTGGCACAGTATACAGTCACACCCATTTGCAAATAGAATTTCCTGCATCCCTTCCATTTCCCTATTAGATGTTACCCTATCATTAAATATTGTTATCAGTGATTAGTCAACCAGCCGACTGTCTTTATGGTTTCATGTCCTTGTGGTTGTGCAATTTTAAAACTCAAGACCAATTCGTCCTACTTGACACACTTATGATAACACTGCTGATAATGTGAAGCACGTTCAGTGTTGTCCATTACCGACACTTGAATGACTGCGCACCAGTCTCTTGTGCATCATTCATTCGTACCGCCTACCTCTAGTCAGTCAAAGTTGGGTTTTGCCATTTACTATGCAGTTACACCTTTGAGATCTTTGGAAAGGCTGCAACTCTATATAGCCATTCCAATCAGTTGACAGCAATTTTATTTTGAACCTTGTCAGTTTACCCAGTTATTTTGACTATGGCCACCAGATGGCATTGATCGAAGGGAGCTTCTCTCCTGCAAACTTGACCCAAAACAAACTTTTCTGTGTTCTCAGTCCTAGGTCCTTAAATTGTTGTTATAATTTGAACTACTCTGTGTTGCATGACCAAGTGTGTTAATGACGATGGTGGTGTGTCACGATGTTTTGATTTGTCCATTTCCACCCCATGCTTAATCAACCCTGTGTTTTCTGTGTTAGGCTGAAAACTTGCTGCTAGATGCCAACATGAATATAAAGATTGCCGATTTCGGTTTTGGCAACCATTTCAAGCCTGGGGAGCCTCTAGCGACATGGTGTGGCAGCCCGCCATATGCAGCCCCAGAAGTGTTTGAGGGAAAGGAGTACCTGGGACCACAGATAGATATCTGGGTAGGTGAAAAGGGGTGTGTGCCAAGATCACGGTATTCAAGGAAGCCTGGAGGCCTTGTCTGTACAGAGCTTCTGTGCAGAGTACGAGAAAGATCCTTAGTTTGTTGCAGCTTGTGTGACTAACAGTACTCAATGAAGACTTAAATGTCACTGAAGCTTTTGATATCCATGAATTGTGCAATAAAGAACATTGAGAATCTGTTGTTACAAGACTGCCAAATGTGACCATTCTACATACTGTCATGGTACAGACAATCCCTGCGAAAAGGATTTATCTTGTTGTAGATTTTGTTCATTTAATAATTCTGTTTAAAAATGTAAAGTGAGAGTAAAAATATTACCATTTTCAAAGTGTGATTGGCTTAAAACTTGGAGCAGAAAAATTGGATGAATGACAAAAGTAGTCTGTAGCGACTGTGTGCACCTGCTACACGGCTCCTAATTAGCTTTCTGCGATCGCTTTCGCAAGGTCCAACCAATAAGGTGAATCCTCAGTTCCAGTGCTCGATGCAGCATAGTGTGAAATGTGTTAAGTCCTCTTTCAAGATTGTTCAGTTAAAGTTATTCTGTGAATTTCTGACCAATGAAAAGCCCACTTACATGGCTTATCCTTGAAAAGGAATTTAACACAGCACACCTATTTCAGCACTATGCTGTGAAGCCTGTACAATATCAGCACGGATCAGAACACAATATCTAGATTTGCTGAGGAGATATCACTGTTTTCGATATCGGTTCTTTGTCAGATACGATCTTACTCAGTTGGCAGTATTGTAGCAGGGTGGCCGAGTTTAAAGTGGCACTTTTTTAGCTGAACTTGGTATCAAACTGAATTTTTTCTGTTTTTTTTTGCCATGCCATTTTCTCATTGAAATTTTAACTTTTGAAATAACGTTGAGATTTTGGAAATCTCGCCATTTGTAAATTACAGATTTTTATCATGATTGCAAGTCACAGATTGTGTTCTTCATGGTTGGTAGCTCTGTTTTTGTTGCACCGATTCATCCATTTAGTGTTTATTGAGTAAATTTTTATGTATCAACCTTTCACATTTGTTTAGAGTTAGAGGACAAATTGGTTCTGAGACACGTTTGTAGTGATCCTCAAATCAACAGCAGGTTTGTCATCTCATTTTGTACACATCATTCAACTCTTTTATACCAGTTGAGAACCATTGCTTGCTATTGATGGACTGGCAGTATATGACTGGTTTAATGCCATGCACTAATTCTGGTGTTTTACAGAGTCTGGGTGTTGTCCTCTACGTCCTGGTATGCGGTGCTTTACCCTTCGATGGTGACAATCTACAGATGTTACGAGATCGTGTCTTGTCCGGTCGCTTCAGAATCCCTTTCTTCATGTCCACAGGTAAACCCTCACTTGTGCTAAATCACACTCCACTACAGATTTCAAAAAGAGCTACACATCATTTCTTCAAAGATGTCCAGCTTCATTGAATGTGTATCACAATCATTAAGAGCAGCTGAAATCAGTAATTGTTTTTGATTTTTTTGTTTGAAATAGCTAAGATACAGACCTTGTGCATATCTGTTGGGGTTAACAGTCACGTTTTGCTTAATTGCCCCTCGATTTTATTGTCCTGTCATTCAGGGCCCTGGTGTGTTCAAAAGAAACATGGATTCACATGCAGTAGCTGGTTTAATGAGATGTTTTTCACGATCTTTCTTGTTTCATGGACATGCTTAGCGCAAGCTAATAAATTACCTTCTGTGCCTTCTCTGGTTGCAAACTGCCTTCTCTGGTTGCAAACTGCGTGTATGAAAACAGTATTAATAGTTCCTATTCAATCACAGGAGCCTGTGATAGGCTGGTTATGCAACTGTGTATTGTAAATGTGACACTGGCTAATGAGCACACTCTTGTGGATTCATTAAAGGGGATTGTTGTTTTGTTAGGACATGAATAACTTGTGTCACAAAATCCTACTTTTGATTTAGATCAGTTATCCTTGTGAAATTCTTCTCAAATTGTTCTTTAGTCAGAATAAATGTGATTTTGGCCATGGAATGATCTGACCGTTGGCTATAGTTTTAGGCCAGTCTATACAAGTCTACTTGTCACGACAGGTCATTTGACATGCCAAGCATGGTCGTCAGTAACAACCAACTGTCAGTTCTTTGCACAACCAAAATCACTTGTCATCAGAATAAGGAACAAGTTGAGACAATTTTTTTTTTCACAGTAAGTGGTCTGGCTGCTGCAAAAGTTACCTTGACGTAAGGCTGGTCTAGAGTTGCTTTAAACAGTGGCGTTGTTATTATTTTCTCACACATATTTTATTTTGATCCTAATCTGTTGATGCATGTCAATTTTTGCCATCTTTGTTTTCCCGAAATCCAACAGTGCTGCATACTAAGAATCTGGAACATATTACTTGTTTTCCATCTGTAAAGTACCATAGCCTTATCACTCAATTTTTACGATGTTAAATTGTAAGTTAGTTTACTTATACTGAGTGCATCGGAGTTTGAGTAAGGGCTTGAAATTTGTACAGATGTTACGTTATGTGACCGTCTTCAGTTCACAGGTTTGCTGCCTCTAGGGCTCTTAATTGTTTGAAAAGATCTTTGATTAAAACCAACTGTAATTGATCCAAGTCTAGTTTGGGCAGTTTATGTGGGCAAGGGTTGGGTTGTGGAGCCTTTTTCTGTGACAGAAGTAACCCGATTCTTCAAAATTTAGAAACACTAAAAGCAGGTTATAGCATAGTATCAAAGTTCAAAGGTATATAGATATGTAAGTTATTGTCTTCCTTCCCTTAACTTTTCAATACACAACCCTCAGGTGCATTGCTAATTATTTCCTCTTTGCCAACAGACTGCGAACATCTGATTCGCCGGATGTTGGTCCTGGACCCTAGCAAGCGATACTCCATTGAGCAGATCCGCAGACATAAGTGGATGAATGCCGAGGGTGGGCCGCCAAAGTCACCAACACCCTCCAGTCCAGTCATAGGTCATAACCAGGCACTGGGCGAGTTCAACGAGCAGATCTTGCGGCTCATGACGAGTCTTGGTATTGACCAGCAGAAAACAATGGAGGTAAGGAATCGGGTAGTTTTTATTGTACATAGGCTCTGTTGACAGTTCCACGCCCAACTCTTGGTGGGGTGCTTGAGAGAGATTTAATAGTTATGTGAACACTTAGTTGGATACTGTAGGTTAGTATGGATCAGACACTTTGGTACAGATTTCGCACTGATGTATGGACCGAGCTCAAAAATATGGATTACGAATGGAAGACAAAGGGGAACAAAACTAAATTCATGTGTCACGCCGCAAATTCTTTGGTTCCGCCTCATGTTCTAATTTGAATCCATCTGTGTATATCGCAAACATACTCCTGTTGCAAAAAGCATTTGAGAAATTTAATCAATTAGTGACCAATATGTAATAACTTGAGCTTAATTGTACTACTGTCTACTTACTGTCACCTCTTGAACTTGTTGCCATTGGTAACAGCTGATTGTGCATTATACTGTAATGTCATTGGGTTAAGTAGTGTGAAGCAATTTTTTTCACTGGTTTTTCGCAAAGTTATAGACATTGTTATGCCTTGTCCTGCTCAAATTTATCGGATCAATTTCTCCTATTCAACTTTAATTGTTATCTTCAACACCAAAAGTGGTTCAGCCTCTGTTGAGGTAACAGTGATTGACTGTTTACCCGTTGTACTGTTTATAACCCTATGTCACTTGACGTTTTGTTTGATAATCCCAAATGCGAATGAGGTGTTATCCACTGTAGCCACATTCGGACGAAAGTAGTTCCTTGTGGGCACTATCAAGAGAAAATTTTCTGCCTCTGGTTTCCTTCGGAATTCTGTCCATGATCTAAATGTAACTAGTTAATTTGCGCGAGATTTGCATTTTTCTAAAGTCTACTGTATCCAGACAGAAACCAAAACCTGAGCCTAGAGTCGAATTATTTTTACTCGAAATTAAACTTGACATTATCTTTGGCATTTTCCATTCTACATTTGTCCAGACTCAAGACGAGTGTCTATCATTCTGTGTTCGAGTACATTATGGTTCATGCATATGTTTCTAGTTCACATTCTCATTTGATGACCCGCAGGCTTGAGCTAAAAAGAGTAAACACTTTGAGTTCATACTTGAAATCATGGCTTTAATGGTGAGGTCACTAAGTGCAAACTAGGATTACGTAGTCATGTACATAAACCATAATATACTTTAATGCAGAATAATATGATAGACACTTAAGTTGAGTTTGCACAAAAGTAGAACAAAAAAGACAATTCAACTTTTTATATGTGGGTGTTTCCAGGAATTATGACCATGTTTTACAGGCAATATAACCGTTGTGGCTACCCGTTGTGGTTGCACCCCCGTAGAGTAGTTTTCAAAACAATCTGGACAGTACCAAACTTAGTGAAAGTTTTGATGCCAAAAGTGTTTGACAACAGTGATATTTTATCGCAATTAAAATTTCCTATCATTGCTAAATTACTGTGGAACACAGACTAACAAAGTCAGCACTGTCTACCAGAATTTCGCTAATTTATCTTGAGAACTACCACAAATGCATCTGTCCTCTTTAGTGCAGTTTTTTTTTGACTGTGTTGCAGAGTGCTTTTATTTATTTAATTATGGCATTGTGCCTCATCGTGTGACAGGAAGTACTGATGCCAAATTATCGTTTCTTGTCTTTTGCAGGCACTGCGCAACAATGCCTATGACCACTACACTGCAATATACTTCCTGTTGTTGGAAAGACTGAAACACCACCGTAGCAGCTTCCCAATGGATATGTTGAATGCCCGGCGGCGCCGACCGAGCACCATAGCCGACCAAGCCATGATGAAGGTTAGTGCCATGGAGAGCTCACAGCAGCAGCAGCAACATCATCAACAATCAGCGTCAAACCAGCACCACCCTCCTCCCCTTCATCACCCGCAGACCTCCGTGATACACTCGCACATAAGTTACCATCCAACAGAACATTTTATGGCAAACTTTAACAGCGCAGTGCAACAGACATTGACGTCATCAGCTTGTGTGATGTCACCATCGTCACATGCTCAGTTACACGCACCAAGTACGGTGCCTCATGTGAGCTTCGCTGATGACAATGTGCATGTGCCGGCAATCAATGGATGCCTGCCAGACGTGCTGCCGCTGCCATTCAATGGTGCTCCATCACACCCGGTGTCCGTGACACCACCGTTGTCATCGGCACCAGCATACATGATCACGTCAAGCATTGACGAGGGGGTTGAGGCAGACATGGAGATGGGTCACCTTAACCAACGCCGCCACACACTTACTGACACATTAGGTTTCAAGGGACTACCTCCAAGTAATATATTTGGTGACTTGAGTGCTTTGTCACAGGGAGCTCTTGGTGGTCACGACTGGCAGAGTGTCGTGTCCAGCGGTTCTCACTCAAACTATACTAGTGTGGACTCAAACATAGAGTTTGACATGGCGGTGAGCCCGTGCTCGCAAGCTCCACTTAATTTCCCTCCTTGTCAGTTTTCCGAATTGCCATCCTGCACAATGGCTTGTAGTGGTAGTGCTGGCATCAATTACTCACCATTTGCCAACGTGACACCTAGCCTACACACCAAAGTTAATTTTGAGGACAATGAGCACGAGGGCTCGTCTGAGGACATGCCTGTTGATCGTGCACAATCACGTTCGCCTGTGAATTTCCGCGAGGGCAGGCGGGCATCTGATGGTCTAGTTACCCAAGGAATTATAGCATTCCGCCAGAGACTGCGCGAGGACAACAAGGCGAAGGGAATGTTGGAACTGAGACAAGAACACCAGCAGCTTCTGCAGCACTACCCAAACATCATCGAGTCTGAGGCAGAGTACAAGGCACCATGTTCGCCGGAGCTGAAACAATGGTCGTTGGAGGAGGCCTTGCCGCGACAGCCAGAGCGCCCCAGGCTGGCCAAGAGAATGAGCCTGCCGTCGGAGAACTTTGACCTACCCCCTCACAAGTTTTTGGCATTGAAGCACAGCCTACAGGTGGAGCGCCGGCTGGAGTACACCAACAGCCACGAAGAGCTGGCAGGTGGCGCTGTTGCACCGCCAACGGTGCTGGGCATGCCACGCCCCGACTACCAGACTGCAGCAGCTCAACCGCTACACCAACAGTTGATGCAGCACCGGCTACAACAGAAGCGGCAGATCTTGAAACAACAGTCACAGTTACACCACCAGTTTCAACAGATGCACCTGGAGCAGGCCAGCCCTATTCAGGCGCCAGTGTCTGTTGGGGCGCGTCAACATGTGACGCGCCAGGCCTCCTACAAGCTGGCGCAGCAACAGCCTGTCATGCCACCGTTCAACAACAGTGACACCCTCTTGCCGCTACCCATTGACCAGTCACAATGCCTGATGTTGTTCCCCGACATTCAGGGTCAATGTAACTCGTGAGGTGCAACGAGTAAGTTCCTGTGATACTGACTAACATGTTGGGGAATATCTGATTATCCGTGGAGTCGAATGGATTCTGGTCTTGCATCCTACGTACTTGCTGGCAGGCGTACAAGTATTTGTCAGCCATTTGATGTTGTCTGTAGAGAGAACATGTCGACGACTGCGCTCGGGATGTAACCTAACGTCCTACCCCTCGCCGTCCCGCATCCCGCGGTGAATTGGAAGTGGGGTGTGAAAAGATATCTCAATACATATGGTGCTGCCAAGATTGAATTGGAACATTTATTTTTCAATGGTGTTTAGCCTGCGGTGTCTCATTGCAGGTTCCAGTGAACCGCTTAGCGCTGTAGCAGCCAAGAGTATGTGAATCCTGGTGGTTCCAGTGAACCGCTTAGCACTGTAGCAGGCAAGAGTATGTGAATCCTGGTGGTTCAAGTGAACCGCTTAGCGCTGTAGCAGCCAAGAGTATGTGAATCCTGGTGGTTCAAGTGAACCGCTTAGCACTGTAGCAGCCAAGAGTATGTGAATCCTGGTGTTGAGTTAAGTTATATTGGTCACTGTTTACTTACGCAGTAGTTTTCAAAGTAAAGTGGACAGAACTCTGTCATGCTGCGTCAAACTATGATGGAACTTTGTGGCAGGTTAATTTGGCAGCTTAGTTGAGTTTTATGACAAAATAAAAGTTTTTGTCGAAATTTGGTCAGAGTTTAATGTGATTTTATGGGGCTGTGCAGCTTGTTGTTTACATATGAATGGACTTGCATCCTAAGTTGTGGGTGATTTCAACAAAGTGCGTGCAACAATACTTGTTGAGATTTAGCCAGAATTGAAATGGATTTGAGACCAAAGTATCCGACGTTGTTCAGTTTATTTTGAAAACTGCTGCAGTAGGACATGAATGTCTTGTAAATATCTGTTAGAACTGTTGTGTAGTGCTTGTACAGTCGTCCATTTGTAAATTTTATGTTCCTTCTCAGCTGTTCTTTTGTGATAAGGTGCAAAACACTTATGTTTGGGGGGGGGGCTGATTCTGCAGTCGGAAGAGTCATGGGCAGCGCAGCACTGAAAAAAGTGGGGGCTATAGCCCCACCCCAGCCCCCATGAGAGTGGCATTATTGCAAATAAATTATTCAGCGGAAAAAGATTTCAATCTTTGATAATTGAATTAATTAGCTGTTTAAAAGTTGTTAGTTTCCAAAAGTGTATGGTCGGCTGATGTCTGGTGACCTCCTCAGAGACTATGCTGTGACTTGTCTCATAGCTCTTGACAGTTAAACCAGTTGTCTAATATAGGCATACCCTAATGCCTGGTTAACTGAGGTCTACTCTTGAAACTTTTCTGTTGCAATATTCTGAGAAATTACCTGCAAAATAATGTATTTGATTTTTATTATTTTTGGTAAGAAAACGCAATTTTGGTGTGGTAACGGGATTGTCTGGTTAACAGTTTGTGCATGTTACATTTCATATGAATCTTAAAAACATGGCCAATTTACATCAAGGGACCTGTTTTGGAGCAATATTTATAAAGAAGTTAAAGGAATAAAGCAAGTTTTTGTCATGTGTGTTGCCTGCAGGTTGTCGCGCTAGGACTACGGGATGTGACACCTAAATGTTCTCTACAGTTTCTGAAGAGCTCAAGGCTGGTTTTAATGTTGTCTGGTATAATTGTGTTCTGCACTTCTTTGTCTTAGCAGTGCTGACCAAGGTTGATGGCCTTTCTCCTTCACTGGCGTTTTGCTGACACCATTCTTTAGTTCCAACTACAACCGTCTCTTGTTGAAACCCATTTTACCATTGCTCTGTTCTCATCAGCCGTGTCCTTATCTAGCGAGCTGTAGTTTGGCGGAAGAGCTATGGTTCATGTAAATGTGTTTGAATAAAATATGTGGTGCATGAGAAAAAGACTGTGGGAAAAGAATTGTTCATGAGAAAAGAACATAGTTGCTTAGAATACCCATGCTCTTCTTGAAGGAGAAAGTCGTGTTTGTTACCTTGGATACCCAGGGAGGCAGTTGGGAGATAATGTGACTGATAATGTGTACGTGCTGCCTCGGCAGTTCAAAGTTCTTTCTTGACCTGTACAAGGGGTTACGGTTTGAGATGCTTCGTCCGTCCATTCACACTGGAAATATACATCCACGCATGGTGTGCAACCATGTGCCTCTTCCTCAAAACCTTTTGAATCTGGAGCCAAAAACAATGTAAATTGCTCTTTAACCCAATGAAAGCTTAATTCTGAAACATTTGTAATCTTAAAGTTGCATTTCATGTTTAGTTGGATGAAAAGCCAAAAGCGAATTGTTCCTTTTACTCTCATAAAATAAGGTCTAATATTCCTTTTCCTAATATGTTTTATTTCCTAACCTGCAAGATCGTCAGATGCACCCGAGTTTATTGGAGTTAGCCAACCGTAAAATTGTTGATTCGTATATGGCGCATGTACGCCTTTGTCTGTGAAGTGAAAAGATAGAATCATATCACGGGAATTTTATGAGAGTTGAAGCCTAATTGGATTTTCATTTTTAGACAACTAAGCAAGGCGAAATGGAATTTTAATGTCCCATGCAACGACTTCTTTTTAAAACCGTTGTTACAGTTCGTGTTTGAGGTGGGAAACGTTTGGCTTCAGATTGTTAAGTGTAAAATGATGACCAAATGAAGATGGTTCAGTGATTGCCTCAACGGACAGACTGACTACCGCTTTCCTAGTTTGTTCCCATTTTTAGTTTGACATTTCTGTTTGGGCTAATAAGCTGTATACTGGAGCCCGACGTAAAACCAGTTTTTGAGTCATGCTCACTTCTGCTTTTCAGCTAGAGGTCTGAAGGGGTTCCAGGAAAGTAGTTCGTGGTATGCGATATGTTGTGAATCTCAGTGTTTGTCTAAAGACGCAGCTTGAGTGCAATCCTTTTGAGCAATATTGTGCTCAAGAGCATTTACTATAAGTAGGTTTTGGAATACTATTGCAGCTTTTATATCCCGAAACTTTTCCAACATTTCTCTTTACGCCAGCGATTTCGTTTCCACTTAGGTGTAGGTTTTGTTTGGGTTTCCTAGCTCCTTTATGTTTACCAGGATAGCGTTCTGTGGACCTAGTTTCTCGCGAGAAATGCAAGACGTCGCAAAAATATCGTCATGTATTGCAAGCGAAGCGCGTAGTCGCATAATTTGGCTTCGAGCGAGATTCTTGTGTTCTACGAAACTCCATTCAGGTTTCTTGCTTGCGAAATAAACACACTGACTTAGGAACTTTGCAAAATCACACTATACTATACTATACTATACTATACATGAACATGTGTACTCGGAAGCTGACCAACCTATCCTTGCAAAATTGTTGGATTGTGGGCGTAATCGAAGATTTTTCGCTAAAAGTTTTAACTTATGTTTCGGGGTCTACTGAACGCATCCATGTTTTACACGCTGAACAGCCGGCTCTCCTGAAAAATATACTCTTGAGTTTCTGGAACGCTGTAACTGTAACCCACTGTTTGATGTGTTGAAAGGAAGCCATTTCACGTATTGTATAGACGTTGTGCTGGAAATGTTTCGTTTCCATTCAGTTGTCTAATTGTTACACTTTCATTGCATTTTCATGTCTTTTTCTGACGGTAAATAAAACAACAAGAATGGATCAACTGAAATTTGAAATTTTCGGATGTTATAACTTCCGAAAATTTCAAATTTCAGTTGATCCATTCTTGTTGTTTTATTTACCGATTTATATTCTACATTTCATGAAACAATAGTATCCTTGGGAAGATCTGGATCGCCTTATTTAGTTTCAGATTTATTTTCTACGTTATTTTTCTGACGGAAATGCCGGAGTGCTTACGTGGTTTCCTATGTGAATGGCTTACAGGCACATGTCGGTGTAGAAAATTGGCGAACGTTCATTGCTGATTGTTTTAACTTCACTGTTGAAATAAATATATTTGTCAGACAGTGTTGTTTTGGGGTCCTGGATAAACAACATTGAAGTCGCAACATACCGACTGCTTCATTTACAACGGGCTCGCGAAATTGAACTGTTCGTCTCGTCGCGGTTCACGCAGGTGAAATTACGGTTTTGACGATTTACTGTCTGCCTAAATCGGGCAAGTCTACCTAGAAGCCGCTAGTTGCTCACTTTCCAATAAAGAAAATCACCAGAGACTAGCAAAAACGATGTTAGTTCTTTTAAACCTTCAAAGTCTTTACGTGACTTGCTGCTTTTTCAAGTATATGAAACTGACTGAAATTCATACGGGCGGTTGTTTTTTTAATTTGTGGGTGTTGGTCTTGAAATGAGTCCAGGGTAAAGACCAAAACCAACTTCGCTTTTTTGTCCTAATCAGGATCCCGCACACGGTCCACCCAGCTGACTGACCATGCTGGTCCTCTAGCCGCTATGAACTGTCAGATCTTCCCCAACACAGGAATTACTTCTGCCTTGAATAACTGAATTAGGTCATTTTCTAACACTAACTGATCAAGATTAAAATTAATTTTTGACAAAGGCAGCGTTTACTTCGTAAACCAACACTAGCGTGTATTATCTTACTAACTTCAAATCTTATTATCCCCTTATGTTTATGCCAGCATCCACATGCGGTATTTTCTAACGAAACAAAACCACATTGTTCTGCAATATTAAACGTCAAAAGCGTTGCCAAACGATTATGTTTGATTTTGCACATTTCTGCTCCACTTCCTTGTAAATTGTCTCGAACTACTTTTGGCGGACTCACGAAATATCGATTTTCAGTACACGTTGTTCGGCAGTCTGGGGAGGCGACCCGTGGGCGAGTCTGGTCACCATCTGGAGACTGAGAAGGTGAGTGCAAAGAAGACCGGCCAGATACTTACAGGAGACTGAACGGCTCCGATCTACTCTGGTGAATGATGGTCACAAAATGTAGACGAAGGCTGACCCTCCCAAGAACTTGAAGTGCATAGTATTCCAAATTAACTGGGACGATTGCCTTAACTTTTCAAATTCCATGTTCCCTTCATCATAACTGTTACAATTTCATTTTGATGTCTGCTGTGTAACGGCAATCCCTTATAAGTTCTCTTTCCGCGTAGATTTTCCAGGTGTTAGTTCGTAATAAATGAACAGAAAACCTATGTAAACCTTGTTTTACAAACTTCACACTTGTGTTGGCATTACCGTGCAGGCGTTTTCATAATGATCTCCTGCCCAGTTTGGCGGACAGAGGCAGACGGCAAAAACGACTCGAAAATAATAAAAATTCCCACGAAGGAGTACACAATACGTCGAATCCATTCCAAACCGGAAACGTGCTACGTTTTCATAGTAGAAGCTCATTTGCAGAACTCCTAAGATACAGAGGAAAATCGTGCGTAAAACTAATAGGGGGCACACCAATAGTCAGAGCTGCCCTGAAGTTGTTGGCATCCGTTAATTGTCATATCGAGAGGAAAATAGTAAATGCCTCACTTATTTAATTTAAAATCAAAGTGGTCTTGATATCTAAAATTGAACTTTTAACTTTAAAAGCAATTTCTAGGTAGCAATGTGGTGTTTTGAAAAAGTGTTTAATGCAACCAAGAGTGATGGAATATTCTGCTAAAATGTTTGGGGCAATCATTAATGACAAAATTTCAATGTTTTGTCTTTTTTATCGAATTCATCGGCAAAGTACCCGAAAATGAGAAACTTTAAACGCAAGAACTGTTTGCACTTTAAAGATGCTATGTATCATTAAGTTGTGAACATGCAAATTAAGCAATAGTTTACAAACAACCCCTGATTTTCCGGTGTGCCGGAAACCATTCGAGAACCAGTCACTATTACAATCTCGCGAAAGTCTCGGTTTGCGAGTCTATTTTATGTAAATGAGTATGGTAATATGCCATCGTTACCTTAATAAAACATGGCACAGTCTGTTCATTTCGCTAGCAAAATAATGATTGCGTAATATTTGGAATTACGAAGGTTTTCTATATGTGCTCACTTGTGTTTAAGTGTGCCAATGGTGGTGTTTTCTAGCCGCATTTTATATACAGATTGTTTCCTATACTTGTACACACAGTTCTCCAGGAAGTCATTTTATGCAGTATTGAGTGTTGTAAATGTGAAAAATCCAAGAAGGCTGAGACTCGAGTCTTAACTGATTTTGGATATTCATTCTCAATCTGGACAATTCAACGATTTGTTGCTACAACGTAGACTTTATTTTTTCACTGAACTTTTTCTTTCCAACTGAGTTTTCATCGGCTTCCCCATTATATAATCCGTTATTTTGTCATGGTTTAGAGATTATCTAGAGTAGTAATTAGTGTGACTCAGGAAATGAATCTGTAGAATCCAAAGCACGGCAGTGGTGAGGTTACCTAGCCAATGCACGGACGCTTCGTTTAATAATTTGCATAATCCGCAACATGTCGGATATCATTAGAAGCGGGAACATGACTTCTGACATCTGATTGGAACAAAACCAAGAAATATATACCTTTGCGACATCTGGCGTGGTTATCTACATATAATGACAGAGACGTTTCCAGAAAACAAACAGATGCCACCAGAGCTAACACACGCTTCCACAGAATGTTCGAGCTTGCTTTCAAGAAGTGACGGACAGTAGTCGGTATGGAGATTATGAAAGAGCATCCACGGAGGACAGGCCGTGTAATGTTGTGCTCTAGCTTAAGCAGAATGGGAGATAATTTCACTTATTTTTTGATTGCTCTTTGGTTAACTAGTGTTCAATACCTCGACGGCTGTCCTACCGAAGACGGTGTCATCGACAAAGCGTTCTTAGAGAGTTGGCCTAGATCTCCCTCCAATTCCTTCCAAAGTTGCCGATTTGTAAAGATGGAGGATGTTGCGTTGTTCTTTGCCAATTACCCCCAGCCTCATTCTATTAAAATATCCGACAGTGATATCAGGCACATACCCGATCAATTTCTAAGCGCGTCCACGATCCAGTTGATGTTGAATAACAACAAACTACTAAAAATCAAGGCAACGTCACTTGAAGGACAAAATGAGTTGAAGCGACTTGACCTCGGAAGAAATCGTATTAAGCACGTAGAAGATATGGCGTTCAAAGATTTGTTTCTACTGGAATCGTTGAGCCTTGCTCACAACCAGCTAAACGTGCTGGGTAATTTGACGTTCTTTGGTTTGCGTTCTCTTACCCAATTGTCCCTGACACATAACATGATAAGTGATGTGAATTGCAATTGGGCGGAGCACAAAATGTTAGAAAGTCTAGAACTGACCAACAATAAACTGTCTATCCTGAAGAGTGGCACGCTTCATGAACTGCGGAATCTGAAACAGTTGTTTCTGAATGACAACAACATACGCTCAATTCACAGTGACGCCTTTGCTACTTTAGAAAACCTTGGAAAGCTAGATCTAAAAGGAAACGTTTTGTTCGTTTTCACTGCTTTGCATCTTAAACCCTTAAAAGAACTGTGGTATCTGGACATTTCATCACAATATGTGAACAGAGACGCTTTGAAACACAGCAATTCGCTCGACACTGTTCACATGGATATATTTTCTTTAAACGAGGTTCCAAATATAGAAGCAAAAACAGTAATGATTCACGTGGAATCGTCATTTCAACCAATTCTTCGTGGTACAATACGCGCCGAAAAATTATCTATCCGCTACGGTGGTAACAAGCAGTTGACGGCCACCGCACGTATGGTGAATAACATCCGGGCAATCAATATTGATCTAAGCTATTGTCAACTGATGCACATTGAAGACAACTCTTTCACTGGGTTACAAAATTCTTTAATTACCAACCTCGACTTGACCAAAAACAACATCAAACATTTGACAGATAAGACGTTTATTGGGCTGAACAATCTAAAAACGATGAATTTAGATAAAAATCGTTTACAAAATATTCTTAAAGGCACATTTCAGGTTCTCCCAGAAATCGAGGATATACATCTTTCGTTTAACCATCTGGAGCGAATCGATCAAGAGGCATTTAAGAACCTGTATTCCTTAAAAAATCTTTTTCTGGAGGGAAATAAGATCAAAAAGATTTATGACAATAGTTTTCAGGGACTGGCATCGCTAAATACCCTTGTGCTGTCTGGTAACAAGCTGGAAACAATTGACCGGAACACATTCAACGGATCCATGCAAAGATTGAAGATGCTTAATCTCAGAGATAATGAAATTACGATCATAAAAGAAGGCGCCTTTTTTAGTTTAGAAAACATCAACACGTTGGATCTTTCTAGAAATAGTATTCAGTATATTTTAAAAAATATTTTCCGATCCCTTTCTAAACTCACAGAACTCCGATTGTCACAAAATTCGATCACGGCTATAGATGATGACTTTCTGACCGACAGTGGTAATTTGAACTCCTTTTCCGTTGATGGAAACCCACTTCAAAAACTGCCGAAGTCTCTTCTTACCAAGTACATTAAAAGATATCCATTGATGAATATTGGTATATCCAACACACCCATTCATTGCAACTGTCACTTGAAGGTACTGCAAGAGTTTATCTTGCAGAACGACGACGGAAATAGTTCATGGAGCATACCGGCCTGTCATTCGCCTTTTAATTCAGGACCAAATGTTGATGAGTTTTCCCGCCTGTCGTTAACCTGTTCAAAACCATCGGAACCTAACGTCAGCATTTCTGTTTCTGACAATCATAATGTTACCGTATCCTGTTCCTCTCACGGAGATCCTCCGCCGACTGTCACACTGAGCTCACGCTTCTGGGGACGCTACGACATCACCCCCACGCGGCCCTCGGACCTGGTCACTGTGGCTACCGTTGAAATGTCAGGAAGGCAGTTTCACAGTCAAAACAACGAGATACTCTGTGAAGCCAAAAACAAATTGGGAACCACTATGAGGAAAGTGCACGAGCAAATTCCACTTTCTTCCCAGAGAGCAGGCGGCTATGTTGGAAATCTTGCCGGCTTGGTCGTAAGTGCTAGTTGTTTAGGTGTGGTTCTTTTACTTGGGGCTGTCTGTGTAGCCTGCAAAAAACTGAAATGCAAATGAAACCTACACCTGTATGTATACTGCGAATGCGAGACGCTAGACCTGAACACACCAAAGTCTGAGCGCTATATCGGCGGATCAGAAACAAATGTCTTATGTGCTGAGAAAAAAATGAAACGATTCAGATAAAATTTATTAGTCTCATTCCGAGCACAGTATAACCATAGAAAACAAAAAAGTGTCAACTTGCCTTATTTTGGCGATCGCCACAAAATCACTACATTACATGTACATTCAACCTTCGCCATTTAGTGAGGTCCGAATGTAACAGTCGTGTTACCTAAACAGCGCTCGCAGGGAAGTCACGTTGTTTCACAAGAGACAAAATTTTTGTCTCGTGTGAGACAACCTTCCAAAGTTGAATTCGTCAAAGTTTCAACGTATCCCGTATTATTTTCTGGTCGGCGCCGAAATTTAGAATAGTGATTATCATGGATCTCCTTCTTCAGAAAAAAAGCGTTTTATCTCAGCAATATTTTTAATTGGTTTTCGACACATAGAACTTCCTGAAATACTTAAAATTTCATCAGTTTTACTGAAAATTGCGAAAGAAACTACAATGTTGTAATATCGCGTGCGAACTGTTTTTTGCTTCGAAACGTTGTCGACCACTAGACGATAAGATAGTTATTCGTCACGTGCTTATGAAAAGTGCAATATGTAAATTGATAGATGTTCCGGAAATGAGAAGGACAGTCGACACAGTCTCAGTAAAAACTTTGTTTCTCTCTGAAGCCCTAACGTATCCAATTACATAATTATTCACCTGTGTAATAACAACTATTTTACATGCTGAACAAGCAAAATGAAATATAAAATTCTGAGCAATTTGACCTTTTTCACCTAAGCGCATCTTAGTTATATAATTTTACATGTAACGGGTATCTAAGAAAGTTGTCCGCGTGCATGCACCATATTCAAGAAATGGTTTATTTGTGTACGGTGTACAGCGAAGGGACAATTCTACCTATACTGTATGTCCACGTGAATGGCAGAAGACACAATTCATTAAACGCACGACTACATGTATGTTCTCGGTTGTCGATTTTCATACATACTCGCAGATTTTTTTAATTTTCAAATTTTGTACTTTCGTGCTTGCTCACTAGAAATCTAAAAGAATCTATGGGAGCGACCAAATTAGTTTTACCGTTACAGACACTTAAACAAAGGCATCTCTGGAAAAATGTAAAATATACATAGATCCTGAAAAACCACGTCATCTCTGTCTCTTTCAAATGTTAATCGTCGCGCATATTATTATGGGGTCATATACACTGTATATCATTGGCTGTGACAAAACCCTGTTTGTGTGTTCTACGTGAAAAGAGAGCTGGTTCTGGAATTGACTTGTTTGTGAACCTGGTTTGTCACGCATATTGACCTTACGGTGGAAAATCTAGAAATTAACGTCAACGTGAAATAAAAACTCTATCCACATTTCGTTGTTTTCGTTTCCTAAGTAACTAACAAAATATGTCTCGTTTTCTTGTTACATGACATTTTTTGGATTTGGAACAAATGTGAATGTTTTTATGAAAATGTTTAAACCATGCACTTGCTTATTTTGAAGGACAGATAAATTTCGCATACAAATCAAAATAAAATAAGTTCCATCAGCAATCAAAATTGACACCGGGAATTCTGTAGAAGCTGAAGTTATCATAAATCCCAGGTCAGTGGTATTATCCCAAAAAGGTGCGTATACCGAAGATCCAGCATGGAGCGTGAAACATCTCAAGTTGAACTACATGCGAAAAATCAAAATTGTCACTAGGGAGCGCCACAGTACTCGGTCCTGTTCATTCGTACTCTTCTCTGTAGAAAAACGTATCCCAGATTTAACAATGATCCTTGGAGTGGTTTGGCTGACAAAGGGGTGGATGCCAAAAAACAACTCAGAGTTATGAAAATGGAAACTAAGGTGTTTAAAATATGTTGGAAAGTGATGGGAAGGCGTCATCGCGTCATTAACAGAATCCTATTTGCCTAAGTTCATGAAAATCCGCCAGGGAAGTCTGAGAATAGAGAGGAAAACGTAAAAGATTATTAAACTTGCTACTAGGAGAGTACAGAGGTAGTCAAATACTTCTAGAAGACGCCGTCATCTGGTGTCACACTCATAGTTGTACACTTGTCAAATTTCACAAAGACTGGGTTCAGAAAGGGATTTTGGAGATACACTGTACAGTCGTGGAAGCAAACAATGTCGCTTGGGGCAACCGTCTAAAATTACGGCTAAAGACAGCCATTCTCTTCCCAGTATGAAAATCTCTGTCGATTTTCTTGATGATTCTTTGAGCAGTTTTTTCGGGTAAAGGAGCGAACACTAGAAAGCATACTCGAAACTAGTACAAAAACGGTCACTAGGTGGTCGATGGCAAATATCGTGTCCATTCGAAAACACGAGAGTGATGACGCCTCCCTGGTGAATATCTATTAGCCACGTTTATGGAAATCCGTCCCAGAACTCCAAAAATACAATGAAAAACTTTAACAACTAAAATTACCACTAGGGGGCGCAGTAGGTAGCCAGATCTGTCCAAGATCTTTAAAGCGGCACGGAACGTGAAACCCTGTCAAAAATGTCTTTTAAACAAATCCTGAATAAAGTACCGCGTCCACCACAGAGCTATTCAATTTGTACTGTGAGGGAATTTCGAGAGAAAACCGCAAAATTCACGATTTTGGAACGTGTGCCAAGGAAAAATTCTGTTGTCACCATAGAGTTTCTAATTTCTATCCCATTTGGATAAAGGTGCACATGCTCTCAAAGTCATTCGACAAACAGCTGAACAACAAGATGGATATTAACGGCAGATTATGATACACGATACCACTCCGAGTCTGAGGTCAACAACACAGCCATTGAAGTAAGCAAATTTCCAAAAATAGTTCTAAGTACACTTTGGAATGCAACAATATGTTTAAAAATAATGTTAAACAGTTAGGTGTGACATCTCTCAATCGGACTGATTGCTGCTCAAGTCGGCATTGTTTTGTTTACATCGGAGGTCAATGGACACATTTTCCATTGAGTTTTGTTTCAATGGAGAGAACCACTGAAAAATGCAATTCGGTCTGTTTTTCTCGTTCCAGGCGTCTTTAACATTCTTTGACACTTTCATAGGAATGCCAAGTTTCCTAAAGATTCTTCAAGGCGTTAGCCACGGACGCAAAAAAAAAAAAACACCCACTAGGAGGAGCCAGAATAATAGGTCCGGCCACATATGGGCGCTCTCGAGTAATGAGAGTGAGAATGCGACTTCCGCTTGATCCCGACTCAAATTAGATCGACAAAATTCGCATAGTGGTTCATTAATTTTTAAATTGTACATGTTCTCAGTCGTTATCCCCCTTATCTAGAGCCCTCGTGGATTTTGGAGAATTATCACCCTCGGGGCTAACGTCCCTCAGGCGATAATTCTCCAAAATCCACTCGGGCTCTAGATAACGGGGGATAACGACTTCGCCATGCAATAATCTATATTTATACACTGTTCTCGAACACGCCATAAGGAATTGGTCTTAAAACCTTCACTTTTGCATTAGGTGCAATCAAAATATGATATTTATACTTTTTATAAAAAATTGCTTAAATTACAAAAGAAATGACAATTTAGAAAACTGTAACAACGTTTTTAAGATTTCGTCTTGAAAGTTTATATCCAACGAAATTTGGTCATGTTATTGATATCGTTGTTTTGCTGTTGCTACCCCTTTCTCTTTTGCTAAATTTTACCAGAAAGATATGGTCACGTGATACAAATAACAGCAGATTGACAAATAGTCAAATATCAAACTTAGGCTTTCAAGTTCCAGAAAATACATACTTCTACTGAGTTAAAAAGTACAGTTTTGTACATACTTGACTAAATACACGACAAGTCGATAAGGTCCTACATGTTCATATCCTAAACTGACTACTTATTTTCCAAATTTCATAAAAATTCGTCAAGGAACTCCGGAGATGAAAGACAAACGTACAAAATAAAATTGGCACTAGAAGACAAGGCGTAGGTCAAGTCTGTCCGAAAGTCGGCATCTGTTGTCTCGTTCGTAGGAATACTACATTCCGTAAAAATCATGTAAGGCTTTTTAAGAGATACAGTCGCAGACGCAAAAAACTACCTCTAGGTGGCGCAACAGTACCCGGAGCTGTCCGAAAATGTCCGTTGCGCTCTTCTCAGTACAAGGGCTCAAGGAGATACAACAGCAGACGCCAGACAAACGGACTCTGGACAGAGTGACTGCAATATACACATAAAAACGACTTTTGGCGAAATCGTTGTGGCTATTTTTTACTATTTTCGCTCTCGCGCCAGACTTGTTTTGTAATCGGAACACCTTGCATATATATAAATGTGGCCTCAAGATTTCCCCTCAGAAGTGTGTCATGCAATCTGGGGTACGCCTCATGAAAGTGTTTTAAGTCTTTTACAGAAATTTGTTCACAATTGCTGAATAAATGTTGAGCCAATTAATTACTGAGCGTATCACAGTCTAGAAGCAATTTATAGAAATTATTTCACTATCTAGCAGTCATGTGCATATACGTATGAGACAGCACTTTAGCTCAAATGAGATTTATATATTTCTAAGAAGGCGCCAAAGGGAAGACCAAATTTTTTGAAGTCTTTAAAAGTCACTTTTCGTAAAACAAGCCCTTGAAGCCAGCCTTTCAGAATTCACAAACAGCATGGCTCACGTACACATGAAAGCGGTTGAGATTTAAATATTTTCAGAAACAGTTGTGTGAAACGCAAGATCAAATTTCTGTCTTGATTCTTCTAAAGTTACTTTTCTAAGGTTAAGGCTGGACCTTGTGTTAGGGATACGAATAGAGTTAGTGTTAGGTAGGTTTAGGGCTTAAGCCTATAATAAGGTCCAGGGTTAGGCCTGCGTGTAGTAGGGATATACATGTAATTAGAAAAGTTCTGTGGTTGGTTAGGGTTGAGTCTGTAGGGCTACAGGGATAAGCGTTGGATCCCGGGTTTGACTTGTGAACCAGACAGTCGCGCCACCGGGTGATTGTTTACAAACTGGTCAAGTGAGTGCATACGTGCACATCAATGGTGTTAACCAGTAGTCTTCCGTTTCCAAATACAGAAATTCACGTACACTATGGTATTTGTATAATGTTTGCCTGGTCAATTTTAAAAGACAATTGTATAAGTGTACTTTAACCCAAAAAATATTTTGGTATTTCCCAGCACCAACTTTGGAACGTTTTATGACAATTTTGCAAAGGAATTTAAATTTTGTAAGTTAGTCGATAATGAACCTAACTAGCGAAAATATATCCTAACACACAATAGTGCCATAGAGGTGGACCAGGGGACAACATTGTATTGAAAATTATTGACACGACTAACCACCAACAAGGCACCCTTATTGTTCCAACATCGGGTCATTATCCTCAACGATTTCCTTTTCTCTTTTTAATAAAAATGTGGGATATCTGTAGCTGTTGTGGCTTCATTCATCCATTTCAGATACCCAGAAATCTCTGAGAGTATAAAGAACAATTCGGATAACAGTTTATATTCTTTTTGCTCAAAGAATAACTTCCTTGAAAATTCGAACGAACATAGGTATGTTTTAAGCAATTCCTATTTCTCTATTTTCCCATAACCGTTTTAATAAGTTTTAATCTTAGAGTACGTTGCTATAGTGGACATCAGTTTTAGGATGCGAGAGGTCTTCTTCACAAATTAGAGACTTACAAAACTGATGCAGCTTAGATTGGATCTGTCAATACTGCAATGCGCCCGTGAAGTGTAAAAGTATTGGCTCCAACTAATTAGTGCTGATTCAAATAGGTAATCAATATTTTAATCCCTCAAAATTGGAAAGAAGTTAACAAAGAGATTATTGATACTAATCCAAGCTTTGAAATTATGCAACACTTAAATCTCTGGCTGGTTGTCTCGAAGAAACACGATGTTTCCTTAATGGCCGCTAGAATGCGCTGCAGATTATGTTGACTCCATCCCAAAAATGGAAAGATGCTGTAATCGTCATAACAGGAATTGCAAACTTCATGAAAACCACTGAAAATACGGTGGCAGAGGGGGCCACTAGTCAGAACCCTACAAAGAGTCGTGGAAATCCGTTGTCACCCTCATAAGTATACGGGTACTGATTATTGTTCTGTAAATTTTATTACTAGCAGAAAGCACTTGACCCATGAGGTCAGGACAATGATAACGCAGTTTGTTTACAATACAATAATAGACATTTATTATCATAGATTCCAGTATATTAGTGATTAAAATTAAACCGTAGTCTGGAACATTGTAAAGCCTAGTGTAAGATTTTAGAATGATTGAGTAGGTTCCGGAAGGTTCTAGAATGTGCTTGAATTGGAGAAAAGTAAAATAACATTGTAAGACACTATAGAAACCCAGGCACGGGTTCATAATAGTAACATTTCCAGGAAAACACTTCATATTTCAGAGATCTACAAAGGATTCAGGCAAAAAACAACCGTGGATGAAAAAACAAAATCACGAGCACGCGGGGGCACCACACTTGATCAGTTTAAACATGAACGTCAGCAATGGTGAGCGTCCGTTGACCCCCAAATTTTGCATGCACATCGGCAGGTCGTTTGCTCTACACGTTGTTATGAATTCACGACGGCGTCAGGGGTAGAACTAAGTAGTGCCTACATAACATTCAAAAGAACATTGTTAAAAACATCAAATTAAGGTGTAGTGTAGAAGAACGCTAGTTGAGGAAACATAAATGGCGCTGAATTAGTGAATGGCAACTGTTTATTGGTGCAACGCAGAGTACATGTTTCCAACAATCCATAAATCAATCCGTGAAACTTAAAACATACCGAAAGTTCAGCATGCGCGCACCCACCTTAAAAATGAAGGGGCTCAAATTTTTGAGAATATGACCTTTTACTAACTTCACGGGGTACATGTATGTTCAGAGCCAGAATTGTGCATTCGCCGAATTTTGGTAGTTCCTGCCATTTTAGTGGACATTTGTCTCGATTTCTATTCTTTCGGAGTTTTTGTTTCTTTCTCC
This sequence comes from Phoronis australis, assembly GCA_002633005.1. NCBI lineage: Eukaryota > Metazoa > Phoronida > Phoronidae > Phoronis > Phoronis australis. The sequence goes on along the minus strand of NMRA01000179.1, from coordinate 175,180 downwards.
GAGGGAGACCTTTTGCGCCCCCTCCCTCCCCCCCCCCCTGGGTGCGCGCATGTTCACGCAACAATCCACACCATCTTTCTTCCCCTCCACGGGGTGCACTAAAGCTGTCAGATAATACTCACACCACGAACACGAGACGCAAAATGTGGGAATGAATTCCAAGTCGAAACATTTATTACATGTATTTACAGTGAATGTTTAGCGTAGGCTCGGTTACTTGTGACTAATTCAGTGAAGACGCTGGCGGCTAACGCGCTGTCGATCACATCAGTGGTCAGTGGATACTGAGCTGAACGAGAAAATTTCGTGACTACTTTCAACTGGCAATTCACTCCTTTCTTCTCTGTTTAATAAGTATGTACAATTGATTATTTTAAAAATTACACTCTTTAATTTGGACATTTCCCGTAAAAACGAAGTTCATGCGAATTAAACTGTTCCATATGTTGAAAAATAGAGGGCGCTGAAAACAACAGCATTAGCCAATCACAGACTGAGAAACGCATTTGTGTGACAGCATGTACATGTATACAAATACCGCAGGTACCAAAGTAAGTAATGATGAAGCAAAAAGCACCGTTAAAACGTTTTAGTCCAAGTTACTAAACGAAGTTGTCGATCTTAATATGACAGAACCTTGTGGGGGGGGGCGATTGGTGGCGACAGCAGACTGAAGAGTGGCAACAGGGTGAACACTAAAAGTCAGGCCTGGGCCAGGTTGCATAAAAGTTATACGCTGGATAGCAAAATTATGATGCTAATGTTGAACAGGTCACGCAAATTATCCACTGGATAAGTTCTAAAGGTTACGCAACCTGGGATAAATTTTGCCATTGCTATTTCAGTTCATGATTTGATGTAAGATTACAAAACACAAGGGAATTAAATTATTAGTATCTGGACCACGTCGTCTAACCCATTGAGGGATGAAATCGAAGGCTTTAATGCACTCGGAATCGATAAAAAGTCAACCTAGTGCACAATCACGTAAAGAATAGCTGATGACAACTTTTCAGAAAATAACAGACCGAGCAGATTACAGCAGATTAAGCAGCCGTGATTTCAACTAATTTGTAATTTGTGGAACAATACCATCGATCCACATGTTGGTGTGAAAGACCTTAGGGCCCAAGGCGCAGTTGTGTTTTGCCATCAGATTGGCCAATATTCTGCTGTTTGGATTAAGCGCAGTATCTCCCCGCTGTGTTTCTCGTGTCTTGTTAACTGGATGTTGACATCAGTAACACGGCATCGCTCTGTAGACGCTTGGCGCGAAAAAGCAACAAAGAGATTTGACAATGCCTGTAAGATGGTTTGTGTTGGTGCTGATGCTGGTAGTCCCGTGTCGAACTTGTTTCATTGGCACACCAACTTTCGTCTTGTCGAAGAAGATCATTAAGCATTTCAATGGCTCCTCCCAGGTCAACTTGGATGGCTGTGAAGTAATACAGATTGACCGAGACGCTTTCTCCGTAGAAGAATCAAGCGCGATCGAAGAGGTAAAGCTGAAACGAAACGCAATCAATTCTATACCATTTGGAGTGTTTCATCAATTACGAAGGATGAATCGTTTGGATTTATCCTACAACAGGATAAGAACACTCAACGAATTGTCGTTTATGGGCTTAGAGAATTTGTCGACGTTGAATCTTTTCAACAACTGGATTGCTACTATTGTTGGTAACATATTTGCACACACGCCATCGTTAATAGTGGTTGACTTTGGACAGAATGTTATCGCACGCGTCCCATCTGTCCTCAGGAAGGCCAACCCCTACATTTTGTTGATTGAAGGTAACCAAATCCACAACTTCACAGAAGATGATTTTAATGGTGATGGGATGATGGGCCTTGGTGCAGAACGAAACAACATTCGTCGGCTTGTCGGATCGCCCTTCAAGAATGTCGGCAATCTTCTACAAACTTTGGGCTTGGGCCATAACTGTATAAACAGGATCCAGTCGTCCGCATTTGTTGGCCTACAACAGCTTGGTACATTGAGTATCCCGTACAATGAGATAGCGACCATAGAGTCAGGTACTTTCAAGCACATGAAGAGATTAACAGTTCTTGATCTTGCTCACAACATGCTCGAACAGATCGAAAAGTTTACGTTGACTGGACTGGTGTCAGTTAAAAGAATTGATTTATCCAATAACGCCATCTCTTTGATTGAATGTGAGTGGGTAGAATTGCGCTCTTTGACATATTTGGACCTGTCTCACAACATCCTGACTAACTTAACAAGTCAAACTCTACGCGGTTTGTTTAGACTTGAGAAACTGTACTTGAACGACAATATGATGACCACTGTCCATGAGAACGCTTTTGCCAATCTTCAACGCCTAAAGTATCTTAACTTACTTGGTAACAATATTAACTCTCTTTCCGTTTTGCACTTCAAGCCATTGGCGGAGTTGCTCGATCTCCACGTCTCGCTTACAAGGTTTTCTTATTTAGAAAGCAATGGGTTGAGATACTGTACTAAGTTGTCGAATGTCTTTTTGGACGTGTCATCATTATCTCAAGTTCCAGATGTAACTTCTGAGACAGTAACAATTGGTGTCCGTGCGCGCAATGAAGGAAAACTAAAAAACACTGTCAATGGAAAACAGGTGAAAATATATTCTCTGTCCGGGCACCAATTAAGTATGTCCGCAGGGATAGCACAACACGTCAAAGGCAGCGTTATAAATCTAATTCGTGGAGTCATAACCTCTCGTTTTCAGGCAGACGACGGCATGGGGTTTGGTGGGGTAAACGGTATTTCGTTGACCCATTTACATTTTAAAAACAATGACGTACAGGAGTTGATGAATGGCATTTTTGCAGGATTCGATAACATTTTGCATTTGGATATAAAGAATAATTTGATTAGAAATATACAGAGCGGAGTTCTTCAGAATTTTTTGCGACTAGACACTCTTTTGATAGAAAACAACAAAATCGAACGGATCTATACATCGATGTTTCGAAAGTTGAGTTTGCTGAGAACATTAAGTGTAGCTTCAAACTTAATTAAAGAAATTGACGAAGACAGTTTTTATGACCTGACACTTTTGGAGAAATTGAACTTAAACAATAACCAATTGACAAAAATCACTAAAAGCATGTTTAATGGTACGCTAGACAATATGAAGATACTTAATATAGACAACAATAAGATTTTGACGATAGAGCCGTCAGCATTTACCAAGTTGAGCAACCTTCTGACGCTGTCTTTGAACGGCAACCGAATTAAAAATGTATCGCGTATGCATTTTTATTCCCTATTCAATCTTAGAACTTTGCGTCTGTCCTCCAATTCAATAGAGAACCTAGAACGTGAAATTTTGCCTCGTGCTGGGTCGCTAACTATGTTAGACATTAGCAATAACTTGATTGACACATTTCCTGTATGGTGCAAAGAAGAATTGGCTAAAAATGGGTCTACATTGACTGTTAAATTTGATAACAACCCTGTCCCGTGCAGCTGTAACTTTAAAGATTTGAAATTTTGGATAATGAATAACCAAGTGAGTTTTTCAACGTGCCAAACTTTCGATGGTCTGACTGAGGACGTGACGACATTTATTAATGATTCAAACTGTTCAACACCTTCCCTGCCTGGCATCGATTTCACTTTCCTTGACAAAAACGTAGTAGTTTCCTGCTCTTCACGTGCTGATCCCGCGCCAAATATTACACTTTTCTCAGCTGATGGGCAAGTCCTCGCCTTTGAGCCAGCTAGCCTCTTACAACGTACCTCTGCTGTGGCCTACCTGCCAACGGAAAGCAACAAAGACGAAATACACGGCGTCACATGCCAAGCTGCCAATGTCATTGGTTTCAAGCGGTCACAGAGAATGAAGACAAACCCGCTTCTTCAACAGTTTGTCCAAAATGATGATTACGATCAAATTAGAGTTGCGCTGATTGTTTGCGCGCCCTCTTGTGGCTTAGTTCTTGTCATGTTCATTGTGGGTCTAAAGATTACTATGAAGCGAAATGCTCCGACTCCGCACGATTCTAAATAATGATTGTAACATGAAGTAGTTCACTAGCAACTTGAAAACGGACCAGGCGCTACATGTTGGTTTATCATGCCGTATCATATATGCACTGAGAACGATCGCGAGGTCACCTCAGTAACGAAGTGTCGAACACATGATTACTAATACGAGTACAGAACGAATTAAGACCAATTCCACAGCCGCGGGTAAGTGGTCTAAATAAAACTTTCGTTTCAGTCACACGGCATCAGTCAGTAACAAAAACTGTTTGGCAACTGTTAAGCACACAAAGTCCGTTGTACATGTACAACCTGCAACCGTGAGACGTGGTTCAGCAATAACAAAATCATGACTTGAGTGGCGCGGGGTTTAATTGCCGCTTTAATGAGGTTTTTACACTAAAAGCCAGATTTCGCGCTCTTTAGCTGGCTAAGAAACGAAAATCAAATTAAACCTTTTACATTCATAAAATTGGGCTCGTGACAGTCTTTTCCGTGATGCGATTCTATTTCCGTCATCAACTCATGTAACATCGAATGAGTTCATCATGCGTCATTAGGGCCACGGTGGCCAATCTTAATAAACTCAGAAGATTTTTTGAGTCACTGGTGGTACCAATTGAATGTTTTTGCTGAAAACGGAAATAGAATACTAACTCGCTAAGGACTACAATGAGACCGATTTTAAGAGAGTTAATGAGTGAAAGACCTACATGTAACTATACGATTTTCGTCTTTAACCAGCTAAACAGGATGAAATACAGCTTTAAGCGGAGACTTGCGTTTTGGATTAAGTGCAGCTTTAAAGAGAGACTTGAGATCAGTCGTGAGTTTTGGCTTAAATCTCCGTGTAACGTAAATGCCTGAAGTTCGGCGTAAGGTATATGTGTGTAAGCGTGGACAAACATTAATAAGATTTTTGGTGAGGGGTCTAACTAATTCTTAAGTCTATGTGTTTGGTATTGTTTAGAATAAAGACTTCTATGAATGTTTGCCAGCCATTGACTTCAATTATCCCTGGATCCTATTAATAATGTACCGTATTCAGACAATTTTTTCAGAAACATTATTTGTTTGTTATCAGAAAAAATACTATCAACAAATGGTATTTTGTTTCAAAAGATCTTTAAATAGCATCAGCAGGTAATATTTTGGCGAGCACTCCTCGGCCGACCATAACTAAAACGTGATCATATCAGTCGTGCAGCAGTTACTACACTTAATCTATGTTGTTCCCTATCTAGAATATTGTATTTAACCAAGACAAGAGCACACGGAATAAAAGATTACTGGCAGATAGGAATGTCTTTTAATTTCTAATACTACATCCTAATTTTAAGAATTGTTGAATTGGTTACCATTGCATCTATGCAGATATTACCACATTTTTACTAATGAAAGGAATTGGATTTAACAATGTTGTGGGTTTGATAATTCTAGACCAAACCATGCACATTTGTTTTACTTACGTGCTACGTAGGCGTGGGTGTTATTCACTTATCCTTTATGATATCAAATAATTACGATAAATGTAGATTATTACATCGCGAAGTCGCTATCCCCCGCTATCTAGAGCCCGGGTGGATTTTGAAGAATTGTCACCCGAGGGGCGTTAGCCCCGAGGATGACAATTCTACAAAATCCACGAGAACATGTAATCATCTATTTATATCACATATTAAACGAAAAACATTGCAATGAATCCATTTACCTTTCTCGACTCTCCTCGGCTTTGTAACTACTTTCTATGTTAGGGGTCCGGGGTCGGAGGTTTGTGACCTTTTAAGAAAAGTCGAGCTGTTTTTGTCAAATAATGCTTTTACTCAAAACCAATTGAGAATTTAAATAAAATAGAAATAAAATGAATTTATAAACTAAGGTTTACCAGCTGTTACAGCTTAAAACACACGCTAACCTTCGACCGGGAAACTATCGTCTGCTACAGTATGTTACCACTGGTAACAGAGTATAATTCTCAAGTCAAAGGAACCCGACGACACGATACCCGCATTCAAATTGGAGATCGGTGATTAACAAGCGAGAGAACAGGAGAGAAAATTTTTACTGAATTAAAATGTAGTTTTTATGGAAATTATGCGTCTTATTTTTCATAGCGTACACATCTCGGCACAGTGCCCTTTGTTGAACATGCGATTGTTGCGCGTACTGATTTAAGTATTCTATTTTCACGTTCGATGACGTCAGCCGCTGAGTGGTGTAGTGGTAAAGTCGAGGACCAAAACTCATGCCGCCCGGGTTCGAACCCAGCCTCGGTTTCCCGCCAAAATGTTATCTCACCAGTGAGATAACTACATGTATATGGGTTATTACACGGGGATAATATTAAGGTATAAACAGAATTATACCTCAATAATAGCCTCGAATGGCAGATACAACCGTGTAATATCCCATAAACTTATTTCACTAGTGAGATATTTTGGCGGGAAACCGAGGCCGGACTCATACCCGGGCCTCAAGAATTTCGAGTCGCCGACTTTACCACTACACCACTCAGCACTTAGCGTCATCAAGCGTGAAAATAGCATACTTAAATGAGCACGCGCAACAATCGCATGTTCAGTAAAGGCTATAGTACCGACATTTATACGCTTTGAAAAATAAGACGCATAATTTCCATAAAAACGATATTTTAATTCAGTGATTTTTTTTCTATCGTGTTCTCTCACTTGTAAATGACCGATCTCCAATTTGAATGCGGGTATTGTGTAGTCGGGATCCTTTGACTTGAGCATTATAATCACTAGTGGTAACCTACTTTAGCAGACGATATTTTCCCCGTGGAAGCTTAGCGTGATGAAATGTGTAGTACGCTATAATAGTTGCTAAAACTTAATTTATAGATTCACTTTATTTATGTTTTGTTTAAATTTTCAATTGGTTTTGAGTATAAGCATTATTTGACAAAAATAGCTCGGCTTTTCTTGAAAGGTCACGACCTCCGACCCCCGGGCTCTGACATAGAAAGTAGTTACAAAGCCGAGGCCAGTCGAGAAAGGTAGATCGATTCATTGCAATGTTTCTCGTTCAGTATGTGGTATAAATAGATTATTACATGTTCTCAGTCGTTATCCCCCGTTATCTAGAGCCCGAGTGGATTTTGGAAAATTATCGCCCGAGGGGATAACGACTTCGCCATGTAATAATCTATATTTATTGTTACCTAATTAAATTTCGAATGCATGTATACATGTACATTAAGATAATACAAGGTGTATAAATAACAAACAGAAGGAGTTCAGTGGATTTCTTCATCGAGGGCTCTCTACCAAGACCGGGCCCCCACAAAAATTTTCAGGCGTCAGGTTTAAACCGTGGCAACCGGCGTGGGGCCGGGAACAGCCAAGAAAAGAAAGACTGCGAAATACGGATAACAGAGAAAATTCAAAAGAACGTTTAACAACTCGGCATCAGTGCATGGTTTACCTTTTGAGTACTCTGGCCAGGACATTGTCGTTAGGGTCTCTGCCTTTGCAGCACAGGTCGTCTAAATGCACTTGAAAACGTGCATGAAATCAGTCATACATGTATTTCGAAAAATCGAGAAAATTTGTAAAGCGAAACTTTTGCGGATTGTACTAATTTAATGGATTTTTAAATTCAATAAGTCAATTTTGCGAATGCAAAACTATATTTTTCCAGATGCCCCTCTCTGCCAATGGATAACGGAGAAAACTTTCGTTTTATTTTTTTTTCTCGAAACTGTTACTTGAGAAAAATTAATGACCTGACAGATAAAATCAATTGCTGCGCATTTCTTGATATTTGAAAATAAGATATTTTCATATTTAGGGGCCCCGCCCTTGAAGGAGGCCATTGATGACATTGAAGTGGCCACCCTTTTTGTGCTTTTAGTGACAAATTCTTATGGGGCTGCTTACGGAGAGATGGTCCAATGTTGGAATCGATTACCTCTATTTTCCTTTTTTGTGAAATCGTGCAACCGGCTGTCATGTTGAAGGAGGTCACTCCCTGTATCGTTTTGGGACCACGTGACGGTGGAATGCACTGTCATCCTTTTTTCTAAGATGTTTAGCCTTAAGGTGTCCCATTTCATACGGTACCCTCTCTCGGTGGAGCAGTTCGGGGGAAATGTCCCTTTGTCGCTCTATACATGTAAATCCGACACTTCCAAGTATTCTCTATGGAAGTTGAGATTCTAAATTCATCAAAACAAAAACACAGAAGGTTCGTGAACAGCACAGCCATTCGAAACAATTAACCAAAAATGTGAAAAAATACGTGAGTAGGATTGCCGCCATCGGTCGGATAGAATTTTGAAGAACCTGAAGACCACTATTTGTGAACAAGAAATATTATTGTCACGGTGTGACAATAACGGACTCTGCGCGTAACGGTTGACACATCGGAATATTTGCTGATTGAAAAGGTCAAATTTTCAGAAGAAAAATGCACCTAATGACCCCATGTTTGCACTAAATGATCTGAAACTTTGGATTCCGATTTGATTTACCTGTGCCAATCAGACCTGTCAATTTGAAGTGTCTAGCTCAAAATTTTAGTTTGCACCTAATAACCTTTGACCTATTTAGCCTGATTGCTTGACCCGATTACTTAGAAAAGTAATTTTTTAAATTGTGTTATTGACTTATACCTGTGCACCGAATTTGAAAAAGATAGCTTTAAAACTGAAGAAGGAGTAGCATTTTGAAAATTATATGACCTTTGCCCAAACGACCTCTTCCGGTGCAATATGGAATATGATTATGTAACCAATCAAAATTTATATACTGTCAAAAATCATATGCTGAATTGAAAGACCGTACCTGACCCAATTTGGAGCTATTAAGCCTCAAAGTTGGTCGGAAGAAGAATAAGAATAAGAACTAGAAAGATTATTGTCACGGCGTGACAATAACGGACTCTGCGCGTGCGTATTACTGGAATTATTATGGGAAGTCACTGACAGCAACCCGTTTACCAATATGAAAAGGAATTCTTTAAAATTGTAGGAGAAATTACATATTAATTTTTTGATGACCTTTCCACTAATTGACCTCTTCCTGTGCATTATGAGCCCCGATGAGGGAGTAATTGCTAACTCGATTAAAAGAGTGGTTAATGCTAATAATCACATATGTTTTACTTTAAGCACTTCAGAATACAAGATGAATGAAGTGGTCAAACTTTCAGAAGAAAAATGCACCTAATGACCCCACGGGTGCACCAAATGACCTGAAAATTTAGAATTCAAACTCAACCGCACTTAGTAAGCAGATATGTAATTCTGAAGTCTCTAGCTCAAAATTTTAGTTTGCACTCAATGACCTTTGACCTATTTTTTCTGATTGGTTAGGCCTATTGCGAAGTAAAGTAGGGTATTCAATTGGCATGTTGACTTACACCAGTGTGCTGAAATTGAAAAGAATTCCTTGAAAAACGTAAGAGATATAACATTTTGAACGTTACACGACCTTTGCACTAATTGACCTTATCCGGTGCATTTTAAGCATCTTTAGGAGAATTATTACAAAGCCCATGGAAAATGTGTTTAACGCTGAGAATCACAGTTGTCTAACGGTTGACACATCGGAATACTTGCTGATTGAAAAGGTCAAATTTTCAGAAGAAAAGTGCACCTAATGACCCCATGCTTGCACTAAATGACCTGAAACTTTGAATTCCGAATTGAATTACCTGTGCCAATCAGATCTGTCAATTTGAAGTGTCTAGCTCAAAAATTTAGTTTGCACTTATTGACCTTTGACCTATTTCACCTGATTGGATGACCCGATTACTTAGAAAAGTGAGTTTTTAAATTGCCTTGTTGACTTATAAAAAAAACAGTGCAGGTGGTCTGATGTCATTTGCGGTGCATCAGACGTGCGCAGACCTCATGGTTGGGCCCATTGCACAAAACACCTGAGCAAAGGCACGAGACCCCAATTATGGCTCCTCGTGAAGAAAGTTTTCAAGTCTGCCAGTCTCCTTTAGGAAAACGGACAGACGTTTCCATTTGTTGCCATGCACACTATATGTTGTAGGCATGTAACAGTGCCATCCAGTAGGTTGCTCCATAGCCTATAAAAAACTGGGCAAGACTCTACCAGGTGTTTAGGAGATTCTACGTCAGTACTTATACCTGTGCACCGAATTTGAAAAGAATAGCTTTAAAAATGAAGAAGGAGTAGCATTTTGAAAATTACATGACCTTTGCAACAAATGACCTCTTCCGGTGCAATATGGAATATGATTACATGTATATAACGAATCAAAATTCATGTAGTATCAAAAGTGGCATGCAGAATTTAAAGACTTTACCTGCACCCAATTTGGAGTTATTAAGCCTCACAGTTGGTCGGAAGAAGAATGAGAATAAGAAGAATAAGAAGAATAAGAATAAAATTGAAGAAAACCCAGGAACAACAGTACTCTGCGCTTACACGCGCAGAGTAATATGAAGAATAAAATTGAAGAAAACTCAGGAACAACAGTACTCTGCGCTTACACGCGCAGAGTAATTACTCGAAAGGACTATTTCCGATGGTTAGTTATAAAATAATGTTACAGTTTCCTGTAGTATCACAAGAATAGTATCTTTTTTTCAAGATGGTTACTGCGAGTTGTTTGTAAGGAATACCCATATTATGTGGAAAACACTGATGTCTAGGCTACTACGTGTATTTGTGATAACCGTGTACATGTCGAAAGAGGGTACTCAATGAACTCTCGCAATCATGAACAAAGATTTCAGCGTTTTTTTGTCAGTGGAGATCAAGTTTACCTCGTGAACCGTTATAGGTACCTCAGAAATGAGCAGAAATACACCTCCCATATTCCCCCGCTTACCCGTCAAAAATCTGCAAGTATGGATGCGGAAATTGCTCATAACATTCCGTTTTGATAAACAAATCTGTTGGTTTTGGATTTACTTGTTTATGTATCTACGAAAATCGATTTATTCATAGATGATTTTTGACAATTAGAAGCTAATCTTGTAAGAATTGATGTTTCAGTGAATTTAATTGCGGCCTGAAGTTGGAAAAACTCTATAATCCGATCCCCCAATAGCAAAGTACACTTACAGACGATTTTTGCATATCTCAAATAACTCTCAGAGACATTGATGAATTCTGACTCACAAACTGTAGATAAAAATCGTTTTAAAAATCCTAGAATAAATAAAAGGTTGTCTTTGCACTTCCGTGGTGTTTTTAGTTTCCAGTGGTATTGAGCAATGGATTTTTCGTTCTTCAAACTAAATTGCTTGCTTGTCCTGATTCGCGTTTACGTCATGACTGACGTACATGTACCCACCTTAAAAATAAGATGTAATCATGCAGTAGGCCCGCGCAGAATCTCAGTGATCCACGGGAACAGAATTTAAACTCCAGGCGTTCAGGAAGTGTGTACGTTTTTGGGACACACTATCCTTTTCCCCAGCCACCAGAAACTAGACTACCGGTCGCGTTGCAACTATAAATTTTGAAACAGCCCCAAAAGCACCTTATCAGGGACTTCGGGACCACCTCACCTTTTCAAAAAAACTCCTTCAAAGAATGACCATAATAAAATAAAGTTTTTCCGAACTGGATCAAAATAAAACGAATCTTTATCTTGGAGTGAGCGGAGACGGCCGGTACGAGCTGCCTGTCTCAAGTGAATCATAGTTGAGCTGACCAGCAACTAGCTTTAGTTCATAGGGAATTTCGTATTTCTTACACTGTTAGATCTCAGCTATAGCTACTTGAGGCAGCTCCTCGCTATCGGTCAGTGTACTGGTACTAGGCCCATTTTTACTCTCCGTGTTGGTTCACGTTTAGTCAACTCTTGATGACTTCATCCCCGGGATTGTCCCAGGGACGCATTCAGGATTTTGAGTTGGGGGGCAGGGCAGAGTATTAGCCAGGGTTTTACCCGTCAGAAATTCGCACCCCGAACTGTCAACTGGAATCTGGGAGAATTTCAAGGGGCCATGGCCCCTTGGCCACCCCTAAGTCCGCCACTGTGCCCCCCACCCAAGGCGGACGTAGGAGATTCGGTACAAATATGGTGACATTGGGAGCACGGGGAGGGGAGGGGGAGGTGGCGGAGGTGATGGGGAGAGGGGCTGTTTGGCGAAGTCGATACGGTTTGTGCCCCTCAATAATTTTTGCCTTCCTACGGGCCTGAATACGTGTATAGTTAAGAGTCTTCTTTTGTATTTTTGATTACAAAAATCTGCCTAAAATGTTTTCAGTCGAAAACTATTAAAATATATCTCGATTGAAAGTATCTTAGTCAGAATGTTAAAGGTCTTGATATGTAAGGAGGGGTGCGTTTTCAATAAAACCGGGTTTTCAAATTTTGAATGCGGGCGAACTGCGAGATGACTGAAACGTCTTTTCGAGCAGGTTTTTAGAGATCAACTTGATAAATTTATCAGTGCACCTTAAAGTTGTGTTATGTGGTATATTGTCTACATCTCAAATTCAACTCTCGTTTTCCGCAGTAGAATAGTGCATTCTAAAATCGGTCGAGTTTTCGAAACTAAGGAAAGGCAGCCAACACTCTTTTGGGTTCAACTGAAGCTATCAGGACGATATATAACTGCCCACTCACTTTTTACTGCCAGCATTACAACTCACAGTGGAGCAGTTGAAATTTGTTGACGTAAGAATGGCGAATAGTGAAAGAAGTCTGTAATAAAATAGCACGGGGTCACTCAGATAAGGTAATGTGGTCACGTGCTTTGCTTGCATGAATGATGATGTCTCGGGAAGTCTTGCGTATTGTTACGTTTTCGTGATGGTCTCCCGTTTACGGAACGCTCCCCTACATGACTAGCGAGAGTAAAAAGTAGGTCATCAGAGTGGGACGTTCCTGTGATAAGGGACCCACGTCCTTACGTGGACAGCGTTTGGCACACCTAATTTTTGCGGAAAAGCAAGATATCGCAATACCTCGAAAATTCTTGAGTAAAAAGCGATTTTTCCCAAGTATGCCTAGAAGTAAAATGGCGGTCACCAAAGTGATTGGCCTTGCTGGTTCCCTGCGTGTCCGCTAGGGAAAAAGGGACACATAGGTATCAGTTGATTTTTCTTGGGCAAAAAATTTACACCTGAGTTTCTGATTGGCTATTCGAATTTTCAACTTGTAGCAGCTTTATAAGTAAACAAACCGGCATGGCTGATGGAGAAAGTGTAAATGTGCAATGATATAGTTTGTGGTCTGTTGTACAGACATATCGGTGATTAATTGGGATATGTTCAAGAAATGTGAATCGGAAAGTTGTGGTTGTGCCTTTTTGGTGTACATTTTAATAGCCTGTTGGCAATAGAGCAAGAGTGTATTTTTCGGTTACCGATGTGAAGCTCATACACTGTCCAGGTTGCAGATAGCTGTACTCCGTCTTTATGACATTATTGACAATGCAGAGAGAAAACTTGTTGTAGTTAGACAAGTGTAAAAATCGTTCACAGTCCGCCATTTTCTGGTCTTGTTGTCAAGCTAACCAATGACTGCCAAGGTTACATCAAACAGGGATAAAACACGTGCTGCTGAACGATACCTGCGTGTCCCCTTCCCCCTATTGGACACGCAGGGAAACAGAGAGAGTGATTGACTGGCGAGCTTGGAATGATGAATAGTGGGATTGAATTCATTGTTTTCGTTCAATCACAGCAAAGATTTTCCTCCGCAAGTGCAAGCCAGTGTCTCACGGTCTATAGAACTCAGCTCTGAATGCAAGCATTTCTAGGGAGGTGGAAGGGCCCTTGTCTCACTTGCGACACCTTGTGAGTGATGGTGTTTGATCGGACGCTGGGCGTTGTGACCGTATTTCACCAAAAGAGTCGGCCGAATTTTTTGTGTATATTGAAATCGTGTTTAGCAACGTCACTACTGTTGTATAACCTATGTTGTTATATTCTACTACAATTGCAATTATCAACACAACCCATGTATTCATATTGTGATTCACAAATTACAAAGCTTTACAACTGAAACAACACAGGAAATTGAAATGGTAGACAAGTAAACTGTTGCAATGTGTTATGAGCAGATTCCTCACGCAGGTCCATTGCGCACAAATAATAACATGATCATATTGGCGTACATGAAAAACATATAATTTCGCTGTTTTGCAACTACAGTAACAGAAGATCCATGTTCTGGAAATAATGGCAACTTCTCCCCGAAGCAAACCGTGAACAATCGACTGGTATTAAAGAAAAACAACTTACCTGTATCAGTGTGTATGATTCAGTCTGTTTGTGTGTTCTTGGTGATAGAGCGTGTTGTGAAGTGCATTACCAACATGCCCTAGAGAGACACGTGACAGCGACAACAATGCGATAATAAATGTGGCTGGTGAGTGAGGCATGACGTTGTAAATAAGCGGCGAAGATGATCTCATTTTTAGGTTAAGGGTTATTAAACCATATTTATCTTATATCTATAAAAAGACAAGGCTTGAAATTTGTAAAACAACTTAAACCTTGTACTTGATAAAGAAAAGGTCGCATCTTAGATGATGAACAGGTAAGTAAATGTAACTGTACATTTTACTTTTTTAAAGTTCAATAAATTAATGTCAACAACTGATGATGCTATGGAAATATTATTTTATGCTTTTCAATCCGTGAAAGCTTGCTTACCTCTTCAGTATGTTACATGTTGTTCTTTTGTACAGTGGGCCCATGGCATTTATTACAGAAATAAATTAACTTTCCCAATACTTACGTTGTGCATGGAAGGCATAAGACGCTACGTTAAATCTTGTCAAAGTTATTCTACCGAAGGAAGGTGTGACAACAGTAATTACGATAACTATTTTCGTTTAAATTTTGTAGGTTGGGTGTAAACTCACTATTTGCAAACGAAGCCTACTTTCCTTTCTCAATCGTTTTAGCTGAAATATTACAAGAAATTTCGGGGAAACCATACCGGTGTTCGCTAATACTCGCTCGTGTGTTTGCGTTGTGTCCTGAAAACATTATCATCAATAGAATGCAATTAGGAAAATGCACAACTTATCGACATCTCGCGAACTCACGACTTGTTTTTTCATCTATCCATGACTTGAATGTTTTTGTGACATTTAAGACCAATCGTGTTCGGAGTTGACTACAGACTGAAGGTTCCTCCGTCCACGCGTGCTGTTTTCATTTATTTCGGTTGAAGCACTGGCGTAAAATTTTAAATACACGGTATTATTTTATCCTAAAAAATACTAGAAAGTGCCAATGTGTTTCATAAGACCGGATTAAAACTGAAGTATCACGCGCTGGGTGCAGATACATATTCAACTACAATTGGGGATGCCCCCACCCCACCCCACAAGTTGTTAAACCCCTCAAATGTTAGCACGGGTTCTGACTACTGTGATAGTCCATTGTTTTAGAAGGCAATAAAGATGAGTGCGAGGTTCGGCAGTACAGAACCTCCTGGTGTAATACTGCTGCACCAAAGTCGCCAGAGCAAAAGACATAACCACTAAATAAAAATTAAAGTTTTGTTATTTTACACTGGCAGTGAATAATCAAAATTTTAGGTAGCTCTAGAAAGTGGACTACAAAAAATCTATATTTGTGCAGGCACAACTCAGTAGAAAAAAGTACATCTTATCTACCGGGTTATTACACTGCTCGCAATGCTCAGTGGGCGGCGCTGTTCAAGACGAACCTGTTATAAACCCGCTTTTCCGTTAAAAAATGACGTACACTCAACTCGTTATTTTATGCAAATTTCTATACATAGAAAAAACTGACAGTCCCATTGTAAACACGGACCATGAACGAACTGTCAGTTTGAAACCATTTTCGCTTGCAGCTAGTACAAGTCGAAACTGACCGTGACGACAATTATGTCAATATGATCTGAATTTTATTTTAAAACGACCATTCAAATGTTTTAAGAGATCACTTTTAAGTAGAAGCAGTTATTAGACTCTTGCTGTAGTCAAGCTTTCTACAAAATGAAACATTCTTCTTATAAGAGGAATGTTTCATCAAGTATGTATTTATTGACTGAAAGATGGCGCTAATGGCAATACAACTTCGTAAGGTGGCGACACCGTGTAGTACACGTGTCATCTTACCTATGCTAAAAAACAAGTCGAGCCGGGAAATCGACGACATTTCGAGAGCCCGCTCAAAAATAGTTCGATTTGCTAAAAGGAATAGCAACACAGGTGACACTGTACAAGTTTCTGACCGCAGTCATCACTTCCGTAAATTGAAAGTCCAATGAGTAGGGACAAACGTCGTACGTTACCTTCTCGACGTCATCGGAAGGGTGCGAGTGAAATGCTGCGGCGACAGGCTAAGCATTTACATGCTCACTGTGGAAATGTGTCCAGATTGCAGCATGTAAATACCTAGCCTAGCAGCATTTCACTCGCACCCTTCCGATGACGTCGAGAAGGTAAACGGCCAGTCCGTCCGGGAAAACGTAGCGTTGGGTTTCCCCGGTCGAACTGAAGACACAAGTACGGATGCTCATGAAAGCGTAATCTGAAAAGCGGTGTTAACTTGTATCTCTTTAATTATCATGCGTTTTCCACCGTGAACAAAATCGCTCCGGACAGATCATCATGGGCGGCGCACCAACGGGAGGCTGGGGGGGGGCTATAGCCCACCACTTTTTTCAGTGCTGCGCCGCACACGGCCGGGTCTGTAGGCGGTGCACCACAAGGGGGCTGAGGGGGCTTTAGCCCCCCCACGTACTTTATTCAGTGCTGCACCGCCCATGCACATTCATTTCGCTATCAATAAAATATTTCTCACTTGAAGTCGCGTATTTGTATACATGATGAACGTGGCATTTAGCAATAAAATAGTTATCGTGAATGTTCTTGTTATTTTCGATTGTTAGATGCATAACACACATGCCTTCCGCATCTGCAGAACTAAATGCCAAAACAACTCCCGGCCTCAAGTTGAATAATGGGGTCATACTGAACTCGTTACAATGAGAAAAATACTAATTGTGAGAGGATTTTTTCCGTTTAACGACTGAGTCTTCACCACCTTGTTTATGCTGCGAATCTGGCAATATCCTCCAACGCTGAATCGATGTGTTGTTTACTGGCAATCCTAGCAGGCATGCTAGAACTTATATTGCGGTTTGCAAGCCATGGTGCGCTTTGCCGGATTGTTCAAAATGACGAAAGTCACGCATCAACATTCCGGGATACTGAGACCCCTAACCATCTCACTATCGACACCGTCGGGTTGGGTGCTTGGCTTCTTGGGGGTTCTTTGCAATTCAGCGTTGTAGACCGCACAGGTAGCCGTAACCTTGCAGCAATCATTTGACAGCTTTTTGGTAACCTCAGTAGCTCCACAAATTACAGAAACAAGGCATGAGTGCCCTCACCCAATTTATTCCCCTCCGTCGTGAATCCCGCTAGTGGTGCCCAGCTAGGCATTTCATTTCAGATTCACAATTTTTTCCCCGATTTCCACCTATTTTCCACAACGAATCACCGATTTGACAAAATTCATTTAACAATAATTCGTTGTCCATACCGCACATTTTTTGTTTGTTTTTGTATTAAGTGTGTTCTGGACATGGGAACATGAAGTTTTGCAAAAAAATGTTTAATTCAAACCTGGATTTTTGAAATGTGTCTATATCGGGAATCTCTTGGACCGTACAGTCGAGATAAGGCTAATTATCCTTTTTCTTAGTCAACGAAAGAAGAGGACTATAAAACAGAGATTGTCGTGGCGGATGTTTGCATAAACATGTACTGAGAATTTCTGATGGTAAGCCCCTATCTGTTTTTGCCTTTCGTCTACTATCCCAAGTATACATGCAAGCTCCATCTCTGGACGCCGTAGGCCTATATTTGAACAGCGTGTTTGTCGGAATTCCCGGTTGTTGCTTATCTGGCGAAGAACGACTTCAACATTTCAAATGTGCGTATAAAATAGTTGGCTTAGTAGAAAACGATTGTACTGCTGATTGTAAACAGGTAGTTTAAATCGATTGTTCCGATGATAAGCTAAAAAGTGCTAGAATGGACCCGATATATTTGATATTTCGAAACCCTGAAAAAACCGTGAAAATTTACAGTGCAGTTCGCACAACAGATTTGTCTACATTCCGATAAAAATTCACACACAGGTCCATCAGCGTATATTTAAAGGCCCTGTTCACAGAAACTCCCAACATGATGCAAGATTTTCTGCTCTATTGATATGAACCGTCTCAGTTGACACAGATGTCCGTCACAGTGAATCTATAGGTACATGAATCTTTTACTTCAGGTATCTGTGTAACGTTTAATGATACATTTTCACACAGTTAATGCTAGCTATTAACCTTTTGATATCATATTTTATTCTTTCTTATGCTAATTTATTACTCAGTTTTCCAATACCGTCTTTCTCATTAGGACCCTATGGAAGAACACGTACCGCTTTGTTATCTTGAACAGGTTTTTAAGCTGTATTCTGCTAGTGTTACTATGCATGAGTGTAGCACTACCGTTAGTTTGTATGTTACTGATCACTGGCAGCAGCCATATTCAAAACGAACGTTATAAAAGATCTCTTTCTGGCAGTGTTTAAATGACTCCAAACTAATGCGCTTATCAGATAAACACCAACTTGTCCTTACACATATTTCGTATGACTGAGAGCAATTACTAGCGAATCTGTAATTGAATATATGAAAAAATATGTAGGCCTACGAAATTAAAAAATGGGTTAATTACAATCTTATGTGCATGCTATTAGCGTAGATTGTTTAAATAGTTGAAGGTGTTACTACCCCACTAAGTAATCAAATGTATTGTAGATAAGTAGCACTGCCATGTACTTGCACAATCCGACATTTATGTATGCTAATGAGAGACGCGTTTGCAAATTATACTTTTTGTTTGCAAAATGAGTTACACGTGGAAGTTCAACTTCCTTTAAACTTTAACTAAAACTCGCGAGCTAATTGTGTGCGGGTTGTTTATGCGTTCTATTGTGTAAAAATGTTTTGTTTGCCAGTCTTATCTCCAAACGTATTGTAGTGTTAGCTTTGAAAACAATTTCAAATTAGTTGCAACTCTTACATTACTTTTGTGTTATGTACAGCGAACGTAATGGATTTTCTATGAAGGAAAGGCACAGCACACGCTAAATGATTCAGTTTGAATTTCCTCTCAACATATTGGCTGGTTACATTTTAAAATGCTTCGTTGAAGTCAAATGTTTAAAATTAATGAAATTGATAAAACCATTTCCGTAAAATATTGAACTTTTCAGCATGCCTATGGAAATGTGTCAGTAATTACCTTGGTAATCCGAACTTTGCCCATTGTCATAGGCGGATTTCCGGGACCCACATTTCCTCTCATACCGGCACGGTCAAACCACATGTCGTAAGCATGCCGTTTAAAGAGCTTAGTACGACATTTTTCTTTGAACTACAATTACTTCACCCACCATTTATGACATCCTAGATCCTCCACTGATCAACACAAACAAAACAAACTGGGACATTAATTGTGCATATGGACGCGTCAAATTCGAACACTTTGAGTCTACACTCACAGAGCACATCGGCCTCTCGTGTATACGACGACGGTCTGGCGATTGCAGTGTAACATTAGATCATATCAGGATTTAGAGGTACCCCTCTGCCCATGAGAGGATGCATTATAAAAGTCCCCTCGCGATATCCTTGATCCGTGTACGTGTGTGTGTATAAGTATTGAATGTGGATAATGCAATGTAAAGCGCATTTGCAGAGGCTTGAACAAAATCGTTCCCCAGAGTGTAATCGTCAATACATTAGTCGGATTCGGCATGAAATTGATCTGCGTAGCATACTTTCCATTGATAATTTTGACAGGAATCATGAGAAAACTGTACGGCAAGTTGGCACTCCGTATCATATGACCCTTTTACGGTCTTTGAAAATGCGCGTGCGCATCCCACAGGAGAGACTTACTGGAAGGGCAAGTGTCTGATCTAGGTGGCGACAAGAACCTCTTGATTTCCTTTGATTTAGTCATCTAGACTTGGTTGCCCAGTTAGTGGGTATGTCTACTCTCCCGCCGGGACTCAGATAAACACATCATGTCCAATCCTACATTAACATTAAAAATAGACAAGATGCAATAAATAAAACAGAGAATTGAATACAGATATGACAAAATTAAAAAATTTAACAGAATATATACATTCAAAAATGCGCTGTACAATTCGGTTGTTACGTACATCTAACAGTTGTAGTTATACTGCTAAATTACTGAAGTCTTCGTGTTCACTGGAGGCAGAGTGTCGGGTGCAGTGCTGAACATTACACAGTCTGCCAAGTATTTGTTTGAAGGCAAAAATATGCTGATGGTCATGTGTAAATTTAAAGTGGTACAGTATTTATGACGGGTTACACTCATAGGTGAAATAACCCATTAATTGCAGAATTGTTTATCTGGGTGGAGTCTGTGTGGACCAGCATGCATGAGGTGAAAAACTGGTCATGAGAATAAATTAGACTGGCACTCCATAGTTTCAAAGTCGGGTCTACGGATGTTCAGGGGGTATAAACGCCTCGGACAGGATCAAAAATAAAAAGTGTCGACAGGAAAACGAAATCAGCTACAAAAACCACTCTTACATCCCTTCCGAGCTCCCCCCGCTCGGCGCTAGGCGCCTCAGATTCGCAAGAATCCTAAACCCCGTAGATCTGCCACTGAGGTTTTTACCCATTGTTGAAGTTCACCGCCTCGAAATTTTTTCAAATATTGGCGACTGTTGGGTTGGCTGGACATATGAAATTTGAGCTGATTTGAATGCTACGAGTAGCATTTGCTTGTTTTTGTTTGTCCTGAAAGCATAAAAGGCAAAATGTTGACCATTTGACCTATTTTTACCAGTCGTGGCTTTTCGTAAGCCTTCCATGCACGCATCGTCACACCCGGAAAACATCAGGTATTTTCAGAATGTCATAATTGAGCTGTTGACCAGAATCATTTGTTGTTGTTTTGTAGTTGGCACATGTGCAGACATGAAACACTTCCGTGGGATAATTTAATGTTACGAAATTGGCCCCAATGCTCCATATGGTACCATGCAAAAAAATTCGGGTGTAGTAGTCCGGAGGTGTTTCATATCTGCGCATGTCCGAACTTCAATCGGAATGTTTAGTTACATGACTGTCAAAATGGAGAATGACGTCGACTGTGCAGAAATTACTACGCGATAACAGTCGTAAAAATAACACTAGCCTATATCACAACGATGTATATGCATGTGCAAGCGACACATAAGAGTATTAGCATTTTATACCACAGTATTAGCGTCAAATGGCAGATACAACCGTGTAATAACCCATCAAGTTATCTCACTAGTGAGATAACGATTTGGCAGGAAACCGAGGACGGAGTCGAACCCGGGACCTTGAAATTGCTGGTCGCCGACTTTACCACTACACCATGCAGCGACTGACGTCATCAAGAGTGAAAATAGAATACTTAAATGAGCACGCGCAATAATCCCATGTTCAACAAACCGCATTGTACTGTGCTTATACGCTACGAAAAATAAGACACATAATTTCCATAAAATGATATCTTAATTCAGTGAATTTTTTCTCTCAGATCCTCTTACTTGTAAATCAACGATCTCCAGTTTGAATGCGGGTATCGTGTCGTCAGGATCTTTGACTTGAGGATTATATTCAGTTACCAGTGGTAACCTACTTTAGCAGACGATAATTTCCCGGTCGAAGCTTAGCGTGAAAAAAACGTGTTTTAAGCTATAATAGTTGGTAAACCTTAATTTATAAATTCAATTTATTTCTATTATATTTAAGTTTTCAATTGGTTTTGAGTAAAAGCATTATTTGACAAAAATAGCCCGGTTTTTCTTAAAAGGTCACGACCTCCGACCCCGGGCCTCTGACATAGAAAGTAGTTACAAAGCCGTGGAGAGTCAGAAAAGGTAAATCGATTCATTGCAATGTTTCTCGTTTAGTATGTGGTATAAATAGATTATTACATGTTCTCAGCCGTTACCCCCCTTATCTAGAGCCTTCGTGGATTTTGGAGAATTATCACCCTCGGGGCTAAAGCCCCTCGGGCGATAATTCTCCAAAATCCACTCGGGCTCTAGATAACGGGGGATAACGACTTCGCCATGTAGTAATCTATATATATATATATATCAGAAGGATTAACTGGCACGTGCAATAGCGACAACATAGGTAGAAAGTTTCTCAAGATATTTTAGATTGGTATGTATCAATTTTTCACAAAAATGACCTGGTGGTTTGTTGTAAATGAAATTTGGTGATAAATATCGATTTTCATTAGTTTAATCTTTTTTGATGTAGCCAGATCAACTCAAAGTGGTCATTTGTCGTTAAGCATGTTTTTCTCATCGTGTGGAACAGAGAATTGGAGTCTTGTTAGTTTTTCTGTTCCTAACTCAGTGAAATCTAGTATGCTACTAGATCGTCATCGTAGACACGTATGACAGTTAAGAGAATTGTTACTTTCGCAGATTGTGACAAAGTCTTTATCCATGCCCAAAACATTTTACAAGTTCTTATAGATAGCTATAGCATTTGAGTTTGCTTTTATCAGTCAGCTCTTGCAGTGCATCTTTCAGCATGTATTTCCGCGTAGTGACCGTGAGAAACAAAAAATTTCTGAGAAACAAATTGATCAATACGAGGAAGTATATGATGTCACCACCTGTGGGGGACCAGAGAAACTAAAGTGTACGTACTGGGAATGTCCGTGTAGTTTTGTTAGTAATCCATGCAAATCTCTAGACGAAATCCATTGCTTCTTGCAAGGCGATGGTGAAATTCGATGAAAGGCTTAGGTTCCTGAATACAGAGCAGTAAGATGAAAGTGACCTCCAAATCTGTTTAGGCTCTTGGTTTTTCGCATTTCAAAGATCCCTAATCCACAGTTCTTAAGTGCCCAGAAAGTTAAAAAAATATGAAAGTTATCGTCTGTACGCATTCGTTCTGAGTGAAGCCGATTGCAAATCTTTGTATCGTTCAATGAAACTCCGAACTTCTAAATTTCCGAGTAAGGTTCTGTGAATTTATATAGGAAAACATGCCGTCCTCGCGTATGTGTTATCAGGACAACATACATACATGTAGTGTACCCGACTGTCACGAAAGCGCCGCTAACAAAATGAGTTTGGTTAACTTTGATCCTTTTGTCTTTCGAAATATATACAGTACAGTATCCATAGGCGGATTTAGGGGGGGCCCAGGGGGCCCGCCCCCCCCCCCC
>NMRA01000179.1:102394-151900 GCA_002633005.1 Phoronis australis | reverse complement strand
CCCCCCCCCCCCCCCCCCCCCTTGGCTGCCGCAAACAAAAATAAATCAGCAAGAGCGTAGGGAAATGTTAAGTTTATTAATTAATCCCGGTAATTAAAATGATACGGATGAAACAAGATTTAAATGTGTGCAGTTTTAGTGTTTGGGGAGGGGGGGGCTCAGATCCAATTTCAAGTGTCAAATTCGGAACACGGCGCTTTCGTAACGGAACTATGGCTAAGTATAAGCTCTCCCGCGATATCCCAGGCGACTGACAGTGGCGCTGCGCACTACGACTCCGTTTCCGTCGTCTGCTCCACTGTGCAATGAAGAAAATTTACTTCATTTTTTAAAGGAAATGGAACCTGAGTGACGATGAAAAAACAGAAACTGCTGGTAAGATGTAAATTTTAATCGTGAATTGGTGAATCACTCAGAAACTCATAATTCTCTCTTTGTCAAACCTTAACTTAAGACGATTTCCAAATCAATCCCGTCATTATTGCCAACACGAAAAACTGATTTGGTCTTTTGGGCATTTGAAGACTATTTTAAATACAACGAATTTGTTAAGAACCGATTGCACAAAATATAAAACGTGTAATAAGCATTACAAAAAGAAGTAGGTTTCGCGCGCAAACGCTGTGGACCATAAACAAGTAGGTCTCGTAGCACTCTACAGTATTCGTAGTTAACTCGTGGTGATGTAGTGGTTAAGCACGCGCTCTATATCCGACAGGTCGTGAGTTCGAGTCTGTGGTATACACAGTTTTTCCTGTTTGACACGTTCGCCGTGTTTTTTTGTGTCTTTTTTTTGGATACTACTTCAGGAATCAAGGAAAATGCTTGATTTTTAAAGGAAAAAACAGAAAAATTTCCCGACCTCCCCCCATTCCGTGCTATACGCATCTACAATCGTGGGGGGCGTAAATGCTTACAGCCGTACAAAATGTTGCTCCCCCCCTTGTGATATCCTAGATCCGCCACTGGTATCCCTCTTTCAAATAATCTGTGATACTTTACACAGTGTCTAAATACGCATGACTGTAAATCACAATACGTGCGACCAAAGCGGGTTGGCGCAAAAAAATGAGGAATTGACTACCCCGACCATTAATATTCACAAACACCTGTAGCAGAACACTTTATTTTTGATTATGAGAAACACGCGCAATACTTTCTGTAACCAAGTCAAGCTATCACCTAGTATCTACCGCTTTTGACTGAATTTAGAAATCTACTCTCACTGGACTAGGTACACTCAGTATCAAGACTGACAGAGTGATTGCATAATTCATGGTTCGAAATGAGAAACGCGTTTACCTGCGTAAGGGCCCCTTCATGGTATTATTCATTACGATTTTTCAAATGACAGTTTGCAATGAATTCTGTATTTGCTAATTTTGCCCTTCAAGTCTCCTTTAAGTCACTGACCTGCCGACACTTCTCTTTAGTTACATGTACATTGTATTCATGGTAATCGTGTTTCACAAACACTGAATTACATAAACCAATTACAAAGTCTATGGCGCGATTCATTAATTTTTCGTCAAAGCTAATAATTAAGATATCTCGTGCTGTCAAATGTTGATGGTGATGTGACGTAGTACCGGATGATGATTTTCAGAGTTTTCCACTTATTGGCGTGAGGAATGCCATCATCATCTCACCTTCGTTGAAAATGAGTAGGTAATTAAACGAGTTCCGCCGCTAAAAATACTACACTGTACAAGCGTACCAACACATCGCTTACGTAACAACTCTACGATAGAGGTCATTATCTTTTCGAGGTGATGGTTGCTGACATTTTCATTTTAAAGCTTATGATCGCATATTACTGGATGCCTCAAGGTGATGCCGAAGTCTCGTTTTCATCTCCGGAAACATCTTTGAGACACGTCGTTCGGCGAATATGTAATATAGGAATGGCCGCTTACTTAGTAGTATTGACATTAAAAGTGGCACGTGAAATATTTTTTATACTTAAAGGGAGATTATCCGCGAGATTAGTGATTTTCTGGAATCAGTCGAAGTACGTATTCGAACCTGCGACCCCCGCACTCGCATTCATGAGCTCTGCTGGCGGAGATAAATCCCATTCGCTAAACGGATAAATATTATAAGCATATCCATGATAGGTAGGCATGGAACGCGAAAGCTCGCCAAAATATCTTCTAACTATTCCTGACGAATGTATCATCTCGCTGCGCTTAGTACAGAGTCCTTCACTTCCCCTGGTGGGAAAGAATCACAAACGTGATTTGCCTTTTGGAAGAAAAATCGACAGTGACAAGCAGTTGACAGATCGTATTTTTTCTTTGGAAATTTGAAACTAAAAGAAAATTCTTTGAAATCTACAGAAATTCAAAATCTTTACAAATAAACCGTAAAAATACCTGGGGACCAGCTTGAATTGGTGTTTCACTGCCATAGAACCATTCTGAATAATGCAATTTAGTCTATTTTTCGCGTTCCAGGTCTCTTTATCTGGTATAGTCATCGGCCTTGATTTCAGCGAATATCTGACAGACATCGGCGAAAAATGGCTTTTTATAATAAAATAAAAAAACACTGTGGTCAAAGCTACTAATTTTAAGAAATCCAATCCAACAAAAATCTCAACAATGCATTTTTTCAGACGCAACAACAATAACGCTCCTATAATTGAATCTTATTCAGATCCCTAAGAATAGTAAAAACAAAGTTAACAGTTGGAAATCCCTAAAATGCTTCTCACATTCCTCGTAACGTTTACAGGTGTGGTCAGAATGCATGTTTTACGCACGGCTACCCGTGCAGGTCTTTTCATTATAGGTTACACTCTGATGATCACCAAGCAATCAACCTTCACAATTCGTGTCATTTTTGTTCAGAAAACGATAAGTTTCCACTTTTTGAATGCTTGTATTGTTTTCCGTTAATCAAGTAAGGTCTGATTCGTTGTTTTAAACCAAAGACGCGACGTTAGTAGATGAAATTGAATAGTGTTCAATTGAATGAGAGACTTTATATTGACCAAGTGATGCGTACAAATGCAGGCTCCTCTTTTTAACGCTTGAATAGATTGAGACCAGAAAACAGTTCGTCAGCATGTTGGGAAACGGACGGTCCCACGTGATTATCCGAATTCATGTACTGGTACAGGTGTAGGACAGATGTCGTCCTTGCACCAACTGGTAAAATGAAAGTCGCCTTAAACGTTTAAACGTTTGTAGGTGTCATATAACACTGAAATACATTTTGTTGGGTACATGATCATTGTAGAACATTAAGACATATGAACCAAGAGAAATTTTATGTCAAACTTTTTATATGCTATTTTTGAAGATATCCTATGCCATTTCTGCTCGGCAGTGCACATTCTTGTTTACTCGTGACTGTAACGTCTTTTGCTTGGTAGCAATTGAGACCTGGTCACCAAGTTATTGTATTTTTACCACCGTCTGCTTCTAATTTTTTCACTTAAGTCGCATTTACACGGTATTAGATCACAAACTGGATGAGCATTAATCATTTACACGGAAGACTGTTTGCGCATGCCGAGGGCAGCAGACCACCCGTATATACGCCACTGCGCAGGCGTAACAGACAAATGATCCCTTTAGTCTTGCCCCAGTTTGTTTTTTATACGTGTATGAGATAATGGAGCAGGAGAAAGTGGGGCACTATGAGCCAATTTCCAAATTATTGGTCTTAACATCTAAATAAAGAAACTAATTCCAAAAACTAAAACACGATAATTAACTACAGTGTGTCTTTATTAAATACAACAAAAACAAAAACAATTGAAAACGTGCGAGATGTTTTTTTTTTGGTATTTTATGTTAGTCAGTCAGATGGCTCAAAGTACCCCAACTATGGGGCACTTTGATCCAGGCATGGGGCACTTTGATCCATAACAAAGTAAAGTCAATAAAACGCATCCAATATTTTAAAAATATATTTGGTTACTTAAAGAATGTCTTTGAATTGATACTTCATGTTGTTTGATGAAATAAAAAATAACCTAACTACCAGTTTAACCCAGGTTTTAATCCAAACACGAGTCACGCTTAAAGTCTCCAACACCTTTACTGGATCGCTTTGCTGTGAGGTCATGAATGACGTGCCCGGTTGATTTTTTTTTTCAGTTCTTTGGCGTTCTTTTTTCATCAGCTTTCTTTTTTCAGGGTTGCTTGTCAGCACCTTTGCATATCCACGTTGGCGCTTTTTCGATGCGGTGGCTCCAGCAGTGGAAAAATGCGGCATCAGACGGATGTCTAATACGTCATCGAAAGAACAATCTCACTGTCATACATTCCTTTATTAGACTTTCGTTGATATTTTCTAATCATTTTCTACAACAAAGTTGCATCAAAATATTTAAAAGTTGTTTAAGTTGGTGCACTATGAGCTATGGCTCAACCTGCCCCGCACACTATGGCTCAAATCTTAAGCAAAACACGAGTAACTCAAAATTAGGTCAACTCTCAACATTGAAATGTGTGGCTGCTTATAGCCCATTTCTACACGTATTATTACAGCTGTTCAGTTCCCGTGTGTCTAGGCTATCGTTTATTACAGAAGGAAAACTAACTTACCTTGGAATTTTACTGAAGTCGGCAAATTATCAACAACACGCTACAAAATCTAAACCTGCGCGAAACAGAAAATGATACAAAATGGTTTCACACCTTGCCAGCAGGAGCACATGCAAGTGACATCTGGTGCCAAAGTATTGGTTTATTTTAATTTGGCAAGCAAAGGAACACAGTGCCCCATGGCTCAAGGTGCCCCACTTTCTCCCACTGTGCGAACTTGCACATTGCCAGTCCTGGGTATAGTTGAAAAACGCTAACACCTTGCTAAAAAGCAAGACTTTGCGAAAAGATGTGAGATCTTGTCGTGTATTTTATATGAAAACACGGGAATTTGGCTAGATTTTTTTAGACTAGAGACAGCTGCAGAACACCACCCTGTTTACACGCATACTTGCGCCCGATCGGCTGTTCCGTGTCAACTCCTCCTTGTCAACTGCTCGTGTAAATGAGATTTTAGATCGGGTTACGTGTACCCATTTTCGGTGACAGATTGCGTGGAAAATCATCCGCTGTTTAATCGAAGCTACTGTAGGTTCTAGATTGAAACATCCGTTGACTGCCAGTCAATTTGTTACGTACACAGAGTTTTTTTCGAGATGTGAGCGTTTATGGTCACTTCATAGCGCATAAGCGGAAAAGCCTATGGCATTATAGTATTGTTATCGCTCTTTTGGGGGAATTGTTCACTTACGTAGAAACATTAGATGTAAAATAAAGGTCAGTGCCCTTTCCGTAATACTAAGTACTAGAAAATAATAGCTACTTAGTCGGATAACCTGCTTTGAGCTGCATAGCGGTATCTCGCGACTACTTTTGTGATCTCGCCAAACTCGTAAGAATCTAACCTTACGGAAAGCTGTTCTGTTTTTTCGTTTGCTTTTTCGGAAATTTCATGCGTGACTGTGAGATGCAGTGCTATTAAGAAATGATTGAGAACTGTGGTAGTGTGATTACACGTACAAGTAATATAAAACATAGAACAATGTGTTCATAGATACTTTGAGGAAGCGTGATTGGGATCTGCAAACAGTATTCATGCACGCACTTGAACGTTATATTTGCCATTCCCGTGTTGTCGTTAGCGCGATCTTAGCGCTGTCACCACTGTGTGGAGAATGAATTGTATTTTGCGCTCTCGCAGCTAAGTTTCAAGACTTGATGAGTTCATGAAGAACATTTGAATTAACGTTAAGCATTTCAATGTTTCATGCATTAACGATGGAACTGAAGTGGTTTAAAGGATAACATTTAAATTCTAGGCTGTTCTGAGATTGTTTACAAAAAGGCTATAAAAAGTGTGACTTTAATTAGCATTTTGTACGGATACATGAAGTTGACATTAAACAAATTTGACTTAACGTCTCTGATGGCGGACCTCTAACAAGGACAATAATCGTAATATTTTAATTTTCTAATTTATGTGGAAAGGTTCATGCTGCTTTGAAATTAAATATAAACCAAAACACTAACAGCAACTAAAGAGAAAACACCACTCGTTTGTAAACAACATTCAGAAAAATCTAAAATTATCCATTGAAATAACTCGACAAAATTGTGAAAGAATTTATAACAGTCATACAATTTTTTAAATAGTTGTCTATCACAATAAATAATTTCTGTTGTATTTGAAACCAACAAATAATTATTAAACCAATTTTAATTTGTTTTAATTCTTTGAAAATTTTTGGTTATCTAGATGTATCCACTACCATCCACGTTGGTTTTAAATTGATCACAAAGTTTTCAACAAAATCAACAAGACGTACATGGTTAGTGTGAGAGTATGTATTTTATAGCGGTCGGTGATATCGATTGATATGTTAAAATGGCTAAGTCTCCTCAGCGTGTCTCAAAATTTCAACACATTTTTAACTTTTACTTACACAATTTCTTAATCAACAGAAGCAACTTACAGATACTTTCCCAGTCGTATTTTTAATTAAAAACTTCAGACAGCGAATTTTAGGGCAAACCCTTTTTTAATTTTTTACGTGGTTATCCTCGTCAATGTTGAGCAGTGAGCGCTGCATTTCACGTAGCAGGATCCTCGATGCATTCTTGCCACAATCCTTCCCTTTCTTGCTCTCAAGTTACCACCAAGGAGTGTAGTAGTACTAGTACACTCCTTGTTACCATCATGCACAGGGAGTCAGTCAGTCAGCACGTGTAGTATTCGAACGTCACGTGTGACAATTAGCGGTCCAAACAACGGATCGTGTAAAACAAGTGACGTAATGACCTTTCCACCTGACCATGTTTTACCCGCTATCCAGTCTTATCTATTTTTGTATACACGCATGTTTATTGCCCTGATTTCTCAGGTAGAACGTTGCGTTACTGTATGTTTACATGATTTATTTTTATCGTGGAAGTGGTAAAACAGATGATCCATAGGCGGATTTAGGGGGCAACACCTAAAAACGACGGTGACATGCAGTTTTAAGGGAATACGCGAAAACTTTCCTTCAAATATTTTTGTCTGAATTACTCTTACGGTATCCCACATCCGTCTGTGCAATAAGTAGATATAGTATTGGAATGTTGATGTGTGTCGTCCATCTGTCAAAAATTTTACTACTAAATGCTTTACGACTTCTTAAAAATTATGCACCATGGATCCATTTTTGAAATAAGATTTACCTGTGTGACCAGGTAGCACTGCCATTATAATTTCCGACATCGCGCGTGTTCAGTGTCGCTAGTGTAAACTACTCCAATCGTACGTGTGCAGTATGGACAACAGCGATTTCTGGCGGAAGGGAAAATTAAAATCTCTGCCGGATATATATGTGTGTGTNTGTGTGTTACAATTTTGTGAACGGAACCAGCGACCATAGTGAAAGCATCCTGCAAGTTCAATGTAATACCATTTGGGGCTTTAATTTTGTTTTTCAAGGGGCATTAAACCCGTGTTTTCGGCAAACGAGTTTTGATTGAGGTAATTTCATCAATGCCCGTCACCCCTACCAGGGTATAGGTCCTGGGCGATTCCTTCTAGCTGTCTCCATGAGTATCCTAACCTCTCCATGTCATCGGTGATGCATCTTCTCCAGGTCATTCGTGATCTGCCTCTATTTCGTTTACCCTGTGGGTTCCACTTTAATACGTGTCTGGAAGTGTTACTTGTTGGTCTTCTTAGTGTATGTCCAATCCAGCGTCATTTCCTTCTGCCGATCTCTTCTTCCACTGGTGTCTGTCCTGTTCTTTCCCACAATTCTTCATTTCTTATTCTTTCCGGCCACTGTATCCTCAAAATGTTTCTCAGGTATCAATTGACAAAAGTTTGCAGACTCTTGAAGTTTGTTTTTGTGTTTGTCCAGGTCTCTGATCCATATAACAGGACTGATTTCACGTTTTAGTTGAACAATCTCAATTTTGTTTTCGGCGAGAGTGTCCTAGCTTTCCATACTTTCATTAGTCGGTAACATGCAGTTCTGGCTTTGGCAATTCTTGCTCGTATGTCACCTTCGGTCCACCCTTTTTTATCTATCTTGCTGCAAAGGTATGTGAAATGTTCAACTTCCTCCAGGATTGATCCATTTATTTCAATTGGTGTTTCTGTCTCTGGGGTTAAGTTAAGAATTTTTGTCTTTCCAATGTTGATGACAACTTACCGGTTTTAAATTAATTTGTCTTTTCTTTTTCCTTGCTCACTTCAGAAGGGATACCTGGGTTCCAGAAGAAGTGTTAATTCCTTATTTTTTCAGAGTTTGGTTTGAGGATATAGAGACCTCTAAATTCTTCCTAAGCCGTAAATCACTAAGAGCCAATTTGCACCCGTTCCAAACGCCGTAACACAACTCAAGAGTCTATTAAATGCAAGACGTTACATGCTTGCAGCTCACTGTAATATATTTCTACAATACATTAACTTATACACCGTAAAACTTTTCAACGTGTCCTACATGCGTGTTACAGTGAGCTCCAGGACCAAGTCGATGTTTACTAGTGTTGCCAATATTCTCGCTTATTTTCAGATTCGAGACTAGCGGCAATCTGTATTTCGTGCCGAATTTACAAAATGACAGCCTCAGATGAAAGTACCGCTATCCCAGAACTCTTAAGTCTCGCGACTTCCCACTTGTTCTCGTTGCTCAAAGAAAAGGCCGTCGCTTTGTGGGCACTGTAACACGCATGTAGGACTCGTTGAAGTGTGTTGCGGTGTATAATGTATTGTAGAAATATATTACAGTGAGCTGCAAGTATGTAACGGCTTGCATTTAATAGACTCTTGAATGGTGTTACGGCGTTTGGAAGGGGTATAATTTGAGATCAATTTTATATCGGTATGTGTGGCTTAAATCTTGTTCTTTTTTGTTTTGACAGAAAGCACGGGTTTAATGCCGTTTTAAGTTAGCGTCTGAGCCAGGTCAACAGCTACCCTAAAATCTGAAAAGCGTCATCATTGCCATATATTTGAAATGTTTCGTCAGATATTTCAATCAAGTTTTGTATAATAATATCAATGTCTTTATTGCTTATCTCAAATGTTTTTACCCCAAACGACCTCTTCAGATCGCCAAATGCTGTTATACATTTTCGAAATGTTGTTTATGTTTAAGGTGTCTTGTGTCGTAGAAATTTTTTCGTTTGTCATGTCCGTGTGTTTTGTTGTATTGCTTATTCACGATTTATCTTGCATAAATAATACAGTAAAACGTACAAACTGGATATTAGGCCGTTTTTCATTCGGAGGTGGTGTTAATATTAGAGGTAAAGTGCACATGTTTTGCTGGTCAGTTTGCGCCTATCAAATCCTATTGCATAAATTCAAATAATAATCATAGAAATAATTACAGTATTTAAGTAACTGTACAGAGCGAAATGAATTTTCAAATCCTAGACTGCTCATAGTGTTCATTTCCCTCGCACAGATCATCTTGGTTTGTTTTGGGAAATATTCTGCTTGTATGAGGGTCATGCGGTCTGACCATCTCAAGGACGCATATGCAAGTGTTTCAATACAATTGACGAAAAGTTTGTTTTCTAGTTTGGATTGAAAATGTTTAACTTAAAAAGATACCAAACGTGTTTTGGAAATTTCAACCAATCCTCGTTCTGTCACCTGCTAATGATGCACCATTGACGTCACATTTGTGTGATAAAAGCAGGCTTCACATTGTAACAGACAGGATATTATGGTTCTTGGTGGTCTTTCCCTACAGTTGTCGCTTAACTCGCCTAAATTGTAGGTCAAGCTTTCTCGTTTAGCAGACTTTGCAAGGAATTTTCAAATTTTACTCGAAACATTTGTGGGTTTTCAAAGATTAAAAGAGCATCATAAGAATTCGCAGGGATATCGTCATTATTTCAGGCGATGTTTTTGCGGCACGCTACTCTTTGACAGACAGATGGGTACGTTACATTACTGTGGATTGTAGGATGCCGGTCAGAATGAAACCAACCAATGAAAACAGAGAACGTAATCGTGCATTTCCAGACAACCCGGAGCCTGCATAACGGATATTCTATAAAACAAAAATCGTTAACTGGTCAACGGGTTTACATTCAAAAAAATCCTCAACAATAGGCGTTATATTTGATTGCTTTTAGAAATTTTCGGTAGACGTAGCCATACTCCTCAATAGCTGCTAGGGCGCAATGAGTGCGTGCGTTTCCTAGCTGATTTGGGAAGAAGTAAAAAGCCCCACGAAAACGGAGTTAATCAATGAAATGCTGACTGATAGTTTTAAGGTAAAAATAGATCCCATGGGAGTCTGGAACTTACGAATTCAGTTTCCACGGGATTGAACATCGATCACACAGATAAACTAGCGTGTGAGCGAAATTGTCTCCAGCTGAGATTGTGTAAATGCACGCGTACGCTTACGTATACGATGTAAGCCGCTAAGCTTGGTTTCATCAAACAACAATAATAAGCTTAAAGTGGTATAGAACGCGAAAAACAAGTTTAATTAAGTGCTTCTCTGCCACTGAAACAGAAATAAAACTGTTCACCAAGATTTTTTTACGGTTTGTTGGTAAAAATTTTGAATTTTGGTTGATGTCAAACCATTTTTCATTTAGTTTCATATTTCAAAAAACGTCATGTCAATTGCACGTCTCCCTATTTGGTATGGCAAGACAGGTGTATATGTAGCACAGTTCCCTTACATGGAAAATGTGACCTTTGACCTTTGACGTAAACAAAACAATGGCGGTTATACACTGGGTAATTCTTTGAGCATATCTATTATTAGGGACGAAGAATTTGAAACTGTATTGAGTTGAAACAGTTCATATTTTGTCTGTGTTTCGAAAATAGTAAATTTGGCGATTTTTTTCAAATTCTTGCAGTATTCAAAGTGAAGTCTAACGTTGGCAAGCCCAAGAAGTTGATTCGCCACGATCTGATTAACAGGCATTTTTACGTGTTTTTCGCGTTCCAGGCCTCTTTAAATTCAGTTCACAGATTTGTTACAGCCATGTCATACGTATAACGTAGAACTCACAAACGTTTACGTCGGTACGGCAGTTTTAAAGCCTACCTTGTTTTGTAAAACAAGTAAATTTAGTGTTACACGTACAGTATAAGATGAGCATCACACCTTTAACTACCAAGGGTAATGAACGGTTAGGTCCAGGCTTGTTGACTTAATTGGTCTACCTCACTATGAGATTCTTGATATGGTATTCTATACAGACCTCTGTTCAATCAATGAGCTATAGCGGGTATAGCTCATTGGTTCTATACAACTTTTGACCTTTCGTTTTGTGTTCTGGCGTTGACGCAATGTGTCGCGAAGGATATTCCACATATCATTTTACCACCCTACGCCTGAGTGACAAAACAGTGTTTTCTTACATTGAAAAAGTGTTACCGGGACTATCTGGGTAGCTCAATATACATGTATTTAAGATTACAGAAATCTTTTAGAAAACGGCTTTAAGAGAATCTTAGTATAGAAATGATGTGTTTTATGTTTCCTCACTTTTGTCAGTTAAGACCGCATTAACTGTTAAAAACTGATTTGGCCGTCATTATTGTGATGCCATCTTGTGTCGATATTTGATTGCCTGGACACTTGCTTATGAAAATAATTAAAGCTATGGAAAGGTAAACGAACAACTTCTGCTCGTCAAATTACATGTGGTGACCCTGGAACTAGGAGGTATTGATTTAAAGTAAAAGTATCGTAAACTTGCTGCCCGTTCAAGTGCCATCGTTTCCAATCTTATTTCCGAGTTTCATCACAGGATGTATGAGAAAAAACACGCGTTTTGCATTATCAACCGCTTTGTTTTTAATCAGTGGTGAGAAATCAGCTGAAAAGTCTGATTAATCTTGTTTTGCCCTGAAAAAGACTTGAGTGAATCTTGAAGTTTTACATTCCTGTTCATAAATCATGTATTTCCGCTCGCGCTTTTGTCCACTGAACATTTTCAGTTCAAGAAAAGAAACCGCCAGGAGCGCTTTATTGTCACCAGTCGTCTATGACGTAAGTAACCTCTGTAGCGGTAGGTATTTATAAACTAGGACAAGGTTAACATCCTACTTCGTATGTTTAATTCTGAAGAACAATCAATTTAACAAGAGAAATGGCAAAGTCATCGACCTTGAAACTCAAGTTTGGCATTTGAGCAATATTCAGTGAAGATTCGTTTCACTTTAAATTCAGTCTCCTTCCCAATTAATTTTGCTTGTAAAGGACAAAAACACATTACTTTTCACAGCGTAACAGGCGATGCTCGTGCGTATGATTCTATGGTACCCTTGTACAAGCCAAACAATCGCAAATGTTCATTAGGCAAATCTTACGCTAATAGGATTTGCACGCATGTGGACGAGCATGCGTGACCTGTTTACCCCAGAGCATTTAGCGAAGACCTCTCGTCCCCAAGCCTCAAGATGGCCCTGATCGGTTTACCCATTTGAGGCTTGGTTCTAGTATGGGAAATGAAATGTGCCAGAATTCTGTAATATAAACAACTTGGAAATTTTCTGAAGTATAATATAAAAATGTAAACTAACGGTATATTGCAGCAATTTATTTCCAAATTATTGCAATAATGATGTACTTTGATTCGAAAATAGACTATTTTTATGATACTGTTAACTTGAACAAAAAGAATTGAATATCGGTACAATATCCAAGACAATGCCTTCTGCTTCATGAATGACAGCAACAACGCTTGTGAAAGTAATTAAAATCTGCTTTTGTTTTAATGACGTCAAGGCAATGCCCAATCATTGCGCAGAAACTAATTCCCATAACAGCGCCATCTTGAGGCTTGGGGACGAGGCTGGGATTGAAGGGAGCTCAGTAGTCGCCGGCTATTTTTGGCCGAACGTGCCTATTTAGCGTAGAGGTTTCTAAGTCAAAAATGAACAATATGCTAGGAAAACGACGAACATGACTGTTTTAAAATAGTAGTCGTCTTTTGAGTTTTTAAAATCGATGTATTGTAAGAGAAATTAGCGAATGGGTAATCGCCTGAATCGCCAAGCCATGAGCAATAATTTGTGAATCGATTGGGATGGATTAGGCTCGCGTTGGGGTAACAGAACCCCAAATGTTATCGCAGGAGTTGTCTCATGTTTAGACGATGGGTGGTATGACTACACACAGCGGATATTTTGTTGACTGCAATGCTACAGTGCCATAGAGTCTATGTTGAGGCTTGAGAGTTCTTATCTCTTTGATGATTGCCGAATGGAAAATGTAATGTCTGATTGCATTTTTTTCTTACCTTACACACTTCGAATTGAATGACAAGAGTCATGGAAGTGACCCCGCGCTGGCCCAATTTCAACACCACTGGCCGTATATACATGGACAAGGCCGGTATAAGCTCGGATCGAGAGGAAGTGTCTGTCGACCCCTTCATAAGATAACCCGTTCACGCTTCTGGATACAAATCAGACAAAATCTGCCTTTAAATCACGTCAGAACGTAGATGCTTTTTATAGGCATTCAAAGATTTGCTTTAATGAGGAGGGTTGCAAAAAATGCGGATACAATACTTCCTCTTTGGAATGACAATAGTTAAAATGTCTATCCATGTACGATTTCATGAGAATAGGCTCCCTTGCCATGAATTCTCACGAAGTTAATTAAGTGCAAGTTTAATAATTTCCTATAAAGTACAACTCTCCCAGCAAAACAATTTATGTAATATAACTATTCCGGACATTCTTGTGCTTCACGTCACCTACCAGTGCCTACTCATAGTCCCTATTGCGATAAACAAAGTGAAAGTAGACATTGCGTGAGTTAAATAGCCGGTCTTTCGAGTCCAACCTGGATATTGAATTTTAATGATGTGTCGACAATTAACCACAGAGACGTAGAAGATTACATTAGAGAACAAGTTAAGGCGCCAAAGAGTTGTCTGACGAAAGGGTTTAATTTTTTTCGGAAAACTAGGTTCGAAACATGAAAAGTAAATATGACCAAATTGCAGCGATCGTTGTGTTACGGATTAGGTATTATGCTGAATGCAGGGTTACGTTTTTTCTTGTAAGTTGTTGATCAAAATACTTTCTACGCGGACCAGGTCATCTGCTCGTATTGTTGACGAGTTGAAGACATATTCGACAGTGGTGTCCGTCATGTGCAATTAGTCACATCTGGTTTAATTTGTTGATCAAGAATATTAACATCAAGCATAGCCTGATCCTATGCACTCACTGGGGCTAACAGTTGATTTGTCATTGGTCTGAAAGAATAATTGATGTTATTAAATATATTTTTATTAAAATAAAAAAATCGGGCTCGTAATTGAAAATAAAAATTATTTGACCATCAATGGTTTCTTGGTTGTAATAATTCTTACGTCTATTTCATGTGTTAGATTTCAAATATCAATCTGGATCAAGTTGAATTTTAAAATTAAAACACCTAATTTGTTCGTCCAAAACATAACATCGTTTTAGAACTCGATTTCAGTTAACTGGACAATGCAATCATAGTTATCATGTTTCTGCAGGAGCCTCTTTCATCCGAGGGGAACGGTGCCAGTGCCTACTGAGAGGCGATTTTTTCGCCAAGTGAGGGCGGGAACAATCTACCTCCCGATCACCATCAATAGCACCCCCGCCCTGTTGCAAGCTCTCATATGCTCTGCCTCAATTTAAAGTAGCCTTTTGTGCTCTTAAAAATTGTCACCTGTGTGGTTACAGGTGATTTGAACTCAGAGAGATTTTTCAGTAGGGGAATTTTTATGCCTCGTGGGGGGAATTTCGCGTGATGTTTCAATATGTTTGAGAGGGGAATAGGGCCGATATTGGGCCCCAAATTTGGGGATTGAGGGCCCTGTCCTTTTTGGAAAGAAAAATTATAATGTTTCAACCCGTAGCAGGGGCAGATCCAGGATTTTGAGTTAG
This sequence comes from Phoronis australis, assembly GCA_002633005.1. Lineage (NCBI taxonomy): Eukaryota > Metazoa > Phoronida > Phoronidae > Phoronis > Phoronis australis. The sequence goes on along the minus strand of NMRA01000179.1, from coordinate 137,014 downwards.
GGAGGCAGGGCACAGGAATAAGCAGCATTTCGGCAGATGCGCGCACCCAGCCTAAACTCTGGGGATGCAGGGGTCTTGAATTCTTGGGTTTGCGGACCTGTTGACTAAAAAAAAACGGTAAACGGGGTTCATTCAGCGCCTATGCGTTGTTTATTCACCCCCCGTTGCGCACGTGTGCTAGTCAGCAATTCGCACCCGAACTCAAAAATGGGATCTGATACAATTTTAGGGGGGGGCTATTCCCCCCGCCCTAAATCCGTAGTCATGAAAACACAGCCTGGCTGGCCCATTCTCCGGTCGTTACTATGATGCTTAACAACTGACCGACATTCGACAAAATATGATCTAACTTTTCGAAAACATTTATAAATTTTACACGGACATATATTTGCTTCGTCGCGGCAACGACCCAACGCTTCCGAATCTCAACTTCTTTAGAGATTGTGAATGTAACAGACAGTTGCGTGTCCGAATTTTTTCTAGCCGTTCGCGGAACAACACGGTCTGAAACACAGAACTATGCCGATAAGCTAACAGAGCTATCGTAGCGAGCCTCGTTTTGGAATGCGCCTCCTGTCGGCGTGAATAGGGTCTATCAGTAGTGAAACTCCTCCCAGCCATCGTTTCTAGTCAATTTCACCAGAAAGCTTTTTTTGTGTCGTTTGGTTGTTCACGGTTCCTTTGCACGTTTCTTCGAGGTTGTCCGGACTTTGATCATGTTTATGATTTGGATGAAGTCACCTGATTTTTCAATTGTGTCGTTGTTTTGCACAAACAACCCACAAAAATTTTTATTCACTATATATATTGTTGTTAGAGTTAATAAACTTTGTGTGTCCGTAGAAACTCAACGATTGTGTTAGTTTTTATGCTGCTCTCCATCAACTTGCTGTTGCTACCTTGTTAGCCTATCTACCGTTCAACCAAGAACCGGGTAACCCAACTAGACTACTACGAACTATCCCCACAGGAAAGTGGTGTTGGAATTTTAGGATAGGGAGAGACTATAATATCCAAAACAATCAGCCTAAGAGCTGCATTTTTAATATGAACTTTTCAAAATTTGTCTTTTAATCGAAAACATATTTAAAGGTACATACATGTTCAACATTTCAAATTAACCGAAAATTACTATTATTTACATGTGGTGCAGTCTGGGAATTGGTCGCTCGTAGTCTGAATGGAGTTTCCATATATAACGTTTTCCACCACTAGACCCAAGACCGGTGTCTGAATAGACTATTGCCTTTTCTTGAACTGTGTGTTCCTAAATTTTTTATGAGACGGCTCCAAGAAAGGTGTTGATCCTGCACGTACTGTTGTACTTTGTCCTTAGTTCTGTTGTCTACCACTGTTGGCAGCCAATGTTTATAGTAGGATAATTGGCTAGTGAGATCGCCCCCCCCCCCCAGTGGTTTACGTTTTAATCGAAATTATTTTCTTCATATTTTTCGAGAAAATTTAAAAGCAACATGTCGGATCATTCAAAACTTGTGTTTTTATTCCATTAGTCACAAACCCTGAGTCCTATGCAGGCTTGCGTGTAGTTGACGAGCAAAGGAGCAGAATTCAATGCAAGCCGCGACATTGGAACTGGCGTTCTTGATGTCGGTAATGGAATACGATCTAACCAAGTGGTGACATTTGCTAAGTGACCCATTCCTCCTAATTTTACAATAAATACACTAAGTTTTTATCTCGAGAAATCCGCCCACGCGTAAACAAGACGTTATTATAGTTTTGCTAAGCACGTTAAAACAGTTCCTTGTAACAGCTTGTTTTTTTCTAAATCTTTATTTCCATCCGCCACGCTTTGGATTCAATCCAACGTGAAGTCAAACATCATTTGGAGTGACAAATTACCCTTCTTCTTGTTCGGATGTTGCTAATGTAATAGAGTTTTATTCCCACAAATATGGGTTATCGTTGTCCTTGAGTGGAATACACTTAAGCTAATACGAAGACTTATCGTGAATCTTTCAACTAAACTTCAAAAGTAGGCATTAAGATTTTGTATGATTGCTTGATATCACTAAAGGGCAATTAAGGAGTCCTAATGTGTCCATTCATAAGATGGCATCTGCATTACGCGCGCGCGTGGTTAATTTAGCTTCAATATTCCACTTCCGCTTGTAACATCATTCGCAGCGGCGTTTGGTTGGTGCGAGCTTGCTGACAGCGTCCTTTCTTTTTCAAATCGCAAGAATAGACTGATGTGATCGCATCCACGTTCAACCATTACTAGCGCACATAACCGACACAAACAAAGGTCCGTCTTCTTCAGTGGCGATTGCTAAAAAGCTTACTCATACTCGTATTTCATGATTTCAATTTCCGTATACACAATATTGTACATGTGAACTAACGAAGCGATCATTAAGAACTGATAGAAAGTTACACAGATTTATTGAATGCAAATCTAAAAATATTTTCATCGATAATTAAGGCAATTGATATTTATTTGGCATTAATGATTGAAATCTACGAGCAAAGATGTTACTTTAAATTAGGTTAAAGAAATACTTTATGACAATATGACTATCGAACTGTGCTCTACCAATTACTAATTATACTAATACTCATCTGTACTACAATAACTGTGTCAACTCTAATCTTCTGTCTGAAAAAACAGAAAGCAGGCGTGTATTAAGACGCATGTCTGGGGTAGGTTTTACTCACAGAAATGTCGATTTCATTCGAGGCGAGTTTGAGTTGTCATTTTTCTTCGTCGCAGATGCACCATACCAGGGGTGCGTTCTGTAGACACAATACTTTCGCTTAAAAACGAATTTTGTTTAGTTAAACCAGATAGCATCAGTGTACCCGTTTTCGACACCTTTTACCATATTTTGCACTGCCGTGTAAATTCTAGGGTATTTCTGGAAACGATTATTAATGCAATAAAACACATTTTCGTCAGCTTTCGAATGGTGCTATTTATTGTACACTTCTGCTTTAATTTTGTATTTATTTTCGAAAATGAAAATTTGTCCGTCGCAGGCTTCCTCCGATACTTCCATTTTTTAATTCCCTGAAAACTACTTATTTTAGAGAAGGAAAGAATAATCCTTTGTAGACTTCATCACCCGTCAATTACGCCCTCTAGTAGTGAATGAACCCACGTATCAGCGGCATGTCCTACAGTGTATTTACATTCATCCAACTGCACCTTAGTTCGAAGTATCTCTCGGCTTAGAGTAATTGTTATTAAACATCTAAAAAGTTCATTCATTTCTCAGTCTTTCAGTAAAGTTTCCATATTCATCTAATAATACGAGTCACGTGTGCCCACTAGACCCCCCTTCCGCCAATGGTAAGAAAACGCGTCATGAATTGCGGTACACGAGCTCTTAGCTGACGGTTCAGTACACATATTATTTGATGTCTTACAGAGACTACAGTAAGAACCCGTTATTGGATACAGGAAATCCCAATTAAGTATCTCTTTGCAAAAGATTATTGTAAATCCATCCAAAATGCAAATGTTTTTTGCAGCCGATGTCGGGCAGAAGGAAATGAACCGCTCTGTTTCAACTGTAATAGTCTTTAAGTAATCAAAGGCGGATCCAGTTTTTTACGAAAGAGGAGGGTGAAGTAGCACGATAGGTTTCTGCAGAGAAATATATGTTACCAACAATAAGTAGAAAACCGGCAATATTAGTTAGTGCCGCAATCTCTGTGTCTATAGAAACGAAAAAGATTGTCTTTTTCCTGTGACTGTTGTTTGCCGCTTTGGCGAAAATGGAGTTCCGGGTCCATAGTTGGACGTCTCCCCTGCATCCGCCTATGTATTTTGCTGAATAAAATACGTAAGAGCTTCAGAAAGTGAGTATTGATCAAACATTTTTTTTAATCCTTCACATAGCACTTGGTAATATAGGAGAAACTACCTACAAATAAACCCGACCCAAATTCACGAGGCGACCACGTTAGTAGCGATCCTAGTGGAGAAAATTGTGCAAGCGCTCCCATTGACAAGGTTATTGGCGGTCTTTAAGCACTGTTTTGGGATTAAGTTGGTCACGGCGGGTCAAGTTATGTATTGCGCATAGTCTCAAACTATGCCAGTTCTTGCTGTTCCCTGTAATTTTCTCTCATATGAGTGAGAAAGAGGTGAAAACTAGTTTACAGCGGTAAGTTGTTTAAATGAAAAGCTAGTTCCAATGGCGGAAGGTCCATTAGAATGGCCTTTATTCTTTTGAAACGAAACAATTCTAAGTAAATGTTGCCCATCCACAAGACTTTTGAAGCATATTTTGAAATCTACCTGCATTTACAAAGTTTTATAAATCGGTAAGCAGAGGTAGTTTCTAGGGAGGAAGTTTACAGGACGTGTCAATTGGATGGATGAATTTATTGCAACCGAGACCAATTACAATACAAAAGGGTGTATTTTCTTATTTAATTCACTATAAAAGGATTTTCTTTCCCGGCTGTTCAACTTCACACATGAAAAAAGTGTTCGTAAACTAATTGTTTATGCCATTTCTTCCTAAGAGGACTCGACTTGGGTAAATACAGACATCTGACCAAGAATCTCCATGAAAGTATTTGAGTTTATGAAATAAACCCCCTGAAAAAGGGTGTTGTTTCCGAAACACACCAAGTTAAGGATGACTTTACACAAGCTACCTTTAAATAGGTCCTTTTGACATACGTCTCTCTGAATGGGTGCGTATCCTAATTTTCTAGCTGATCCTCCGTCAAAAATATAGTCAAGTATCCCCGGGTACAGACCGCGAACCATAAGATTTATGATGTGACACAGTTAAAGAAAACGTTTCATATGAGCAATACGTTTTTCTCTCAGAGGAGGCACTACCCAAGCCCAAAAGCTATGACAGAATCAATTGTAATAGGATCCTTAAATCAGGGTCAGTATTGTTGTAACGCAAATCCGTTAATTTTGACGATAAGCAGTGAGAACGTGATAATGATACGTATTTTGATGTTTTATAAACATTGTTTATAATTCATAACTCCTATGTTTCGAGGTATTGTGGTCGTTAACAAAATACCCATTGCCTTCCTCGTAAGGGGGGGGGGGATATTTGCCGCATGCGGAGGGACAATTGGTATAAACAGCTACTTAGAGAGTGAGCTCAAAAAGCGACCCATTAGTTGCAAACTTCCATGAAAATTCACCCATGGCGCAAGGATTTGTTCCAGAAACGACACGCTTTTGTATGGATTCATAAAAAATATATCAACCCTTTCGTACGGATTCTTGGGACGCTCAATTTGTCACTCATTAAGCGGAGTCCCAGTTCATGAAGAGATGGACTGCTGTAAAAAATTAGTAGATATTTTGAAACCATAGTTTTAGAAACATATACCATTCCACAACTCTTCTTCGAATTTGTGTAGTTGAAAATTTTTAATTTTTCCATAGTTTTGAATTATCTAAACATACCCTTTCTAGGTAATTAAAGCGGAAATTCTATCGTTTCGTAAAAAAATTGTCAAAAAAGGCAACCAATTATAGAGAAACTGCTCGTGAAAAAGTCACCCTTCAGAGCTTAACGTCCCATATACCGCTTCAATGTATGTACCCCATTCCCAGTGCTTATGAATAAACGGATTTTTTACAAGGACAGCATAGGCGGATTTAGGGGGGGCTGGGGGCCCGCCCACCCCCTTGGCTTCCGCAAAAAATAAAACAGCAAGAGCGTAGGGAAATGTTGAGTTCATTAACCCCGGTAATTAACATTATACGGCTAAAACAAGATTTAAATGTGTCCAGTTTTAGTGTGTTTGGGGGGTGGGCTCAGATCCAATTTCAAGTGTCAAATTCGGAACACGGCGCAATCGTAACGGAACTATGGCTGAGTATAGGCTCTCCCGCGATACTCCCAGGCGACCGGCAGTGGCGCTGCCCACTAGGACTCCGTTTCTGTCGTCTGCTTCACTGTGCAATGAAGAAAATTCTTCATTTTTTAAAGAAAATGGAATCTGAGTGACGATGAAAAAACAGAAGCTGCTGGTAAGATGTGAATTTTAATCGAAGCCTTTGTGAATCACTCAGAAACTCATAATTCTCTCTTTGTCAAACCTTAACTTAAGACGATTTCCAAAGCAATCGCGTCATTAATGCAAACACAAAAAAACGGATTTCGTCGTATGGGCAATTGAAGACTATTTTAAATACAACAGATTTGTTACGAAATGATTGCACAATATATATATCGTGGTGGTGCAGTGGTAAAGCATTCGCGCTCTGTTCGTGAGTTCGAGTCTGTGGTAATTGCAGTTTTTCAAGTTTGACACGTTCTCCGTGTTTTTTTTCTTGGATAATACTTCAGGAATCAAGGAAAATGCTGGATTTTTAGAGACAAATCAGAAAAGTTTTCCTGGGCGGGACGGGGACAAACCCCCCTCCCGACCTCCCAACATTCTGTGCTATACGCATCTACATGTACAGTTTGCTTTGCGCAAATGTTTACTGGCAAAATGTTGGGCCTCCCCTTGTGATATCCTATATCCGCCACTGGACAGATGTCCAATTGCCTAAAAAGTCTACTGAACCGGACGTCCGGTCACTCATAAGTCAAACTGATAAAGATCTGGTGGCAACATGATACTTAAAACGGTAGGAACAAAGAGAACTCCGTTATGCAAAATGCTCAGAGAACAATCGGACGAGTGTATCTGTTTAACAGATACTCTCCTTCGAATACCAAAATAGAACACTATGCCACATTGAAGACTAAATATAGGACCGTGTATATCTGTGCGGCCAGGTGGTTTGAAAAAAGCCGCAAAAAGATACCATAACAACGTGCTCGCGGCCTAAGATAACACCTTAAGGAATTTTATGTTGTTTCGATGTTGAGCAGATGTAAAGTAATACGTACGATAATGGATTCCCTTGATACATGTATTTCAAAAAAGGAAACGAGACTATATAATTAACAGTCGTTCGATAATGATTTTGAAACATAAGATGACATATTAATAGAATTTCATTATCAATGTCAAAAATATGAAAGCAGACTTGAGTGCACCAATGTGCCATTTACATGTAGCTTAATTGAAGTTGATTTTTCTTAATTTATGTTTCAATATGAGTCAAAATTTAATTAACGTTGTTTCATATGAAGCATATTTCTCTCTTCCAGCACCTGTTTACCACGAATGAATGTACAAAAAATAGCTACCATTACACAGGTAGTATTCACGCTATTCTTTGCGTGTGGTAAATGCAAAAATGAAAAGGCGAATGAATTACTAGAGTTCGTGTTCACGTAATGAACAAGCGCCTGTCGGAGTTCATGCATTCTTTTTAAATCTATCTCTTCCTGTCAAATGAATGCTAAAATACATTCACAATTACCGACGTCCCAAGACCCAATTAGTTCGAATAAAAACAAACAGGTGTCCTTGGTGTAAGTGCGTAAAAATACGCGCCTAAATTTGTTTCAAACGTAGCGTCCATCTGTACGCAATATGAACTTGGCTAACGCGGTTCCAGACCAAAGGACGCAGTCAATGTGAGCCAGATTTCATTTATTAATAGATTTGACATTGCTTGCTAGCGAAGGACCATGGGCCGTTTTTGATTGACAAAATGCTTTTGTGCAGTTTGAAACGATAGACTAATGTGAAACGGGTAATTACTACATGTACGTGTACATGGTGAACTTTAAATCGACATTTGCAAATTATTCATTATCTGCGAGTGCAGTGAATGTTATATGTGAAGACGATACTAATTATGAAATCACATAATGAATAGGTCAACAGTTAATCGATTACAAAAAAGAACTTCTTTATCGAGTACGCGGGATTGTTACAAAGACCGAACACAGTAGAATTGTGCGTCACGAAGCGACAAAACACGAATCACACAGTCCGATTGAAAATAGCATGGACGAAAAAGCAACGCCGTCCTGTAAAGATTCCGACGAATATGAAAACGAAGAACTCAGGCGCCATCGACAGCGTTTAGATGAAGGTATTTCGACTGACCCGTTATGGAACAAAGCAGTTCAAATATTAACCTTGCCTTCCTGAGACATAACAGGAGACCCAGTGAAAACATTCCTGCGCATTTTAGAATTCTTTGATTATACTAAATTATTTTTTATTATATCGTAATTAGAATTAATTAATGGCTTATTCAACGATAATTGTTTGTGCATTTCTCGTGACGTCAGATTCATTTACTTCTGCACAAGTAAACACCAGCGCTTTTTGTTTACTTAGATCCGGTGCTTGTTTCTGGAAGAGTCTAATGACCTTTGACCTTCGGCTAAAACCAGTTCACTTGTGGCTTAGCCTTGTTTCACCCCAAAAACAGGCTAAGGCTGAAAATTTGCCATCAACTCGAGGTCAAAAGGCAGAAGGTAAAACCTTTCAAGAAATGCAAAGTTCAAAATACAACTTTTTAATGTTCGCAATCAGATCTTTGTCTTTTGGCTAAAGTCAAAAGACAAAAGCCAAATAGTCTTTTCGAGGAGCAGGCTTCGTATCTGGTTATCTCCGCATGTGGTAGTTTTTCAGACGAAGGAAGCAGGAAAATCGTGTAATGTCAGGCATCAAAAGAAATGCAATGCGGCCATTTCTGTTTTGATACCGTTTTCTTCTTCCCTTTCTCGAAAACTATGACTTTGCCAAACTGTTTTGAGGGGAATCACGAAATGTCATCGATTTCCCCGACAGGTTGTTTGACACTTCTTGGTAAGCCTGCTGTGCGTAAACTTGGAATCTTGCTGAATCTCAAGATCGCGTATGCATGAACTTGGAATACACGAGAAACTTGACAAGTTCACTCAAATAATCACGTTCACATTGGCAAAAATTTAAACTGCACTAAATCAAATTACATGTTAAATAAATAACGTAAATTTCAAAGGATCATTTTTCAACTATTGGTGATTTTATTCACAAAACAATAATTGAGTTAACCATTCACATATTCATCCGATTCTTTGACATCAGTTACACTTGAGGAGAAATGGGTAATCATGAGGCAATATTTACAAAAATTCTTTACACTGAACAAAAACTTTCACCTGATTGCCCAAATGAATATTCAATTCCAAATTCACGCATACGCGATCTTGAGATTAGGCAGGATTCCAAGTTCACGCAAAGCAAGCCGACTTGTGGGCGAGATGGTCGCGTCACCTAGTGAATGGAATCATATTGACATCCATGAGCATGCAACATAAGATCGAGCGTGCACAGTTCCAAATTTAGAATCTGAATACTATCAATCCTAAGAATTTCTAAGCATATGTTTTAAAACTGGGATCAAAGCAGTTCAGTGAAGTTCCCCTGGAAGTCTTGGATTCAAACAGTAAAATATACTCTAGAAGAATTTTTGTTGTAGATGAATGAAAATAACAATTATTTCAAGCAGTTTTGAAAATAAATTATTTGATGATGAACTTTATTTGGAAAACATAAATCTGCGATTGCTCTAACTGAGCATGACTTAAATTGTGAAATATCTACTGATGAGGTTAGAAATGTCGTTTAATGAAACTAATAATAACAAAGTGGTCGGCTATGACTGTACATGTATACCTGATGAGGTGCTAAGATTCGAATTTGTTGCTGTTTTTCTAACCCGTTTGTTTCATGAATCTTTTAAACGTGCGTTAATGGCTTCTGATTGGTATAATGTCAATTATAATCCATACCTAAGAATTCTACAGAACTTCTCTTATATATTTACATGTATTAATTCTTCAGTTCGCCTTGACTAATAGAATTGCGGGTTTCTGCGAGCAGAACAATATTTTAGTTGACGAGGAAAATTGTTTTCGAAGCCAACAGTCCTGTATTGATCATTTATATGTCCTGTCATCAATAATTCAAACAAGAAAGTCTACATTTTATGACATTTGTGGACATGTAAAAGCGTTTGACCGGACGAAACATGAAATTCTGTTTTTTAAGTTTCTGCAACATAATATTAATGGTAGAATGTATAGCGTGTGATTTACAGAAATCCGGTGATTAGAGAACTATATCCGACTAAATGGCACTCTGTACAGTGGCCGGTTGGTTCACTCCTGAAAATGATGTCCGTTAGGGGGAGTTTTATCACCTACACTCTTTGCCTTATATATAAATGACTTAGCTCTGGAAATTAAAAAATTGGCTAAAGGCGTCAAATGTGGCCCAAACAATGTTTGAATTCATAGTTTACGCCGACGATATTGCACTTGCGTTTGAAATTGAAAATGATGTGTAAACAACTGATGAAAAAAGTGGAGAATGGTTGTAAACACGGCAAAAACTAACGTTGTCCATTTTCGAGCTAGGGCTATGCCTAGATCCAATTTTGAATTTATTCTAAACACTGTTGTTAGTTATAAGTCCTCATAGAAATATTTAGGCGGTATTCTGGATCAACACCTTGGCTTCAAAGAAAATCTGAATACCTTATCAGAAGCTTCTGGTAGAGCGTTATATTAGGGAAGATATGCTCAACATTCCGTGATAACAAGAATCTAGGATTCGAAACGTTTAAAACATTATTTAATTCGTGTGTGGCACCAGTTTTGGATTACGGGTCATCTGTTTGGGGTTACGAAAATTTTGGTAATGGTGAAAATATTCAAAACAGAACTATGCGTTCTTATCTAAGGGTCAACCGATTTTCAGCCACCCATGCTGTTAGTGGTGACATGGGGTGGAACTCGACCGGAAACAGATTTAAATTGAATATGTTGCGTCTTTGGAACAAATTAGTGACCACAGGTGATGATAGGTTATTGAAAAAGAAATTTCTAGAGGGGTACTCTGTTGGTAGAAATGGATGGATAGACGGCATCAAAAATTGTTTAACATACTTGCCATGCAATTCTGATTTCAAAATTTGACTACTTGTAACATAGTAGAGGCTAGAAACAAACTACTTGAATGCTCGAAACATGTTTGGGCTGAGTCTGTTGTAACAAATCCAAGTTAAAAACCTACATTTTATTTAAGCACGAGTTTGTAACCGAACCGTATGTGAAGCTTAATTTCTCTCGTTCCGAGCGATCTCTTTTGTCCCAGTTTAGATAAGGAAATCTCCCATTGCACTTGGAAACTTGTCGTTATGCAAACACTCCTGTAAGCAAAAGACCTTGCTTGTGTTGTAACACCGATTCTGCGGAGGATGAGCTACATTTTGTGTTTGATTGTTCTCTTTATAACTTTCTGAAGTCTATTCTACTTCATGAGGTTTCACTTCAAATCCCGATGAGACTTCTAGGAGAGGTTTTTATTGGGTGAGGGCAAAATCATTTAAGTTTTATGAAGGATGCCAAATTATTTGTGCAGGCGATGACCTTTTAAATCCTCCAATTTTTAGTACAGGAGGTAGCGAAATGTTATGGTTGCAATCCCATCTTTAATTTTTTTTTTTTTGATAAGTTATATATTTCTTACCGTTTCCAGTATGTTCAGATAAACAGCATGGTGTCTAACGCAGTTCCAATTGAGGAAAATATACAAATTGTGTGTCTTTCTGATTATCGAGAAAAATTCACTTTGAAACGATGAAGACTTAGGAAACTATGCCAGATATGGGCGTGTGTACATTAGAGAATATTAAATACACAATTCCCTTTACATACACTAATTTAGAACACAGGATGATTTTCGTCAGTCGAATGACGTCACTAAAATATAAACATTTCGTGTTTTTGTTTGCCTTATTTCACTGATATTTTTTAACTGGGCGGGTTTTCCGCGGAATCCTCATCACATGCATGTATGGCGCGAGATGAGTGAGGGACCATAATTCTTGAGCCGCCTGTCACTAACTGAGGTGGCCATTTTAGGTGGTGGTGTAGAACCAAAAATCAAAATTAAAATTAAACAACAAATTCAGATGAAATTCAGTTGAGTTTGAAAATATTTGGAGTAGTATTGAATGACCATTGTTTGGGCTTTGACAGAAGAAACTTCAGGTCAAGCAGTTCTTTGACAAGAGAAGCCAACAAACTCACTCGGCAGTCTAGCAAGACCCGAGGCAAAATTTATTGATAATATTTGCCAAAAGCAATTGAAAATGGCTAGATTATTTCCGGAAAATACGATTCCATACAAGGCAATTGCAAGATGAGAGTTCTTGCGATACTGCATGCTTCTATTAGGTCATACGTTAAGACTCTTTCCCGTTCTTTGCCAGTACCATTTTCTCATTTATCTTCATTACACAGACCTCGTGACTATGGCAGGAAGCTACGTCATACATGTAGACCTCGTGACTGTGGCGACAAGCTACGTCATGCCTGTACATGCACGAACTCAGCTAGTTCTGTTGACAGAATTAGTGTGATATGACGCTTTAACTACCCGTTCTTTATTTGCGCCATTTCAACAAAGGGAAACGAACGTTTTTTGCAAATAGGCACAACAGGTAATGGGCGAGGGAAATTGGGTTCCGGTCATTTATCAGAAGTAAATTAAATACTGTAATTTTCGAATGACAAAGTGTTGTGTAAGTTACTGTCATATCGGATGTTGATATAACTGTTTAGTAAAAATTAGAATCTAGCCTTTGTCAAGCGACCACAACCAATAATCGTGACTTTTATGATGGTGTAATGAAACTTGCGTTCGAAAAAAAACATTAGTGACGTCATTTCCATTTCGTCGCCACTGCCAGTGGCAGTAAAAGTGGGACTAAGGAGGAGAAAATGTGGGCTTAGCCTGGAGCACACTCTTTCAGGTGCTGTCAGTGGAGTTGTGTTGTAGAACTTCTAAATGTTGGTGGTAAATCACTCGCTCTTTATTCAAGACATTTGAATAACAAACCATTTGCATACCAAAAACAATATCAACTGGATATTAATTTATTGGGTGGTGGTCTCGTGGACTCGTACTTAAATATAATGACTATGCTTGCTAAAATTACGAGCGAATAATACGAGCGTAAAAATTCTTTAGATCTCACGTGACCTACAAACCAATTTCTTATTGGATATACATGTAGCGATTTTGGTCTTAAAAGAGAAGTCTTGGTTGTAATCACGAGAGTAATTATGGACGAACGATTTCGGTCTTAAAACACGAGTGAAATCTTGGACGTAATTACGAGAATATTATGGGCGAACAATTTCGGTCGTAAAACACGAGCGAAATCTTGGTCGTGATTTACGAGCGTAATTATGCGTGTCACTTTCACCAGAACGCCGAGCCCACGAGAACGTTCTCGCGTTACCCCTTGCCATACTTTCAAATAAGTCGTGCTCAAATGAGTGATTACACCTCATTACATGCTTGGACGGAAATATTTAGTCGAGGACGTAATTATTTATCTGATTTTATTTACGTGTTACTTACATGTAAGTTGCTTACATCGCTCTGGAGATGGGAACAGCCCACTATTCCGAATATTCACTACTCCGAAGGGTTCACTATTCCAAAGGTTCACTACTTCGAAGGTTCACTATTCCGAAGGTTCACATACTCCGAAAATATCTAAACTTTTGGAGCCAGGTGTAATTATTATACTTCTGCATACAAAACTAAACTACACTTCGGTTATTAGATGAGCTCAGTGTTGTAGCTATACCGAAAGCAACGCCCGGGAAATAAAACACTTTATTTGGATTTCATGCGCATGGCATTGCGAAATTGCCGACATGGCTTAAGAATACGAAAAAAGTGAGTACGAACTTGCAATTCTAAAAGAGAATGAAGTAGGAATATTGCTGAATTATCAACCACGATACTGTCATTGTAGTTAGTAGTACGAGTAGCTGCAACAGTTTTGTTGTTGTTGTTGTCCATCTATATCCTAGCTGTAACGGAGAGGCTGGGGCTGGACCTTTTTTCGTGGCGGGGGTTAGATCGAACCCTCCTAACCCCCCTTCCCCCCGGCTACGGCCCTGGGTTGATCTAAGATTGCGTAAGGGTGGACCAACCACAATTTTCGGAGAAAAATCACCCCGTTAGCCATAAAAACTACATTTCTTTTGGGATGTGTCTTGCCACTCCCCACCCCATCCCCCCACTTGAACCCCAAATTAGTTTACCTCTAAGAAAATGTTTTTGACAAGAACGTGAATAATTCTGAGCGTTAACCCCTCTCACAGTGGAGGAGTGTCCACGCTCCGTAGCACTGAAAAGAAGACAGTGTGATTAGGCGTGGACCCAGCATTTGTACAATACCTCCAATTTTTCAAGCATGTATTGTACACAGACAAATTGAAAATTAGAAAAGAAACATTTCACGACAGGTCACCCTGCTGTTGTCATGGTTGACCACAGACATTAGTCTTCAGTTTTCCACAAACTTGGTAACCAAAACACTTTTTAACGTTATTCGATTCCTAGAAGATTCAGTAGGGAATAGCCAGTCAATCATTTACTAGTCCACATCACACGCGTGTGCGTGTGTGTTGGTCACAGGGTGACGAGATTCCGTCTTGCGTTACATCGGGTGGCATCTCTTGCGGTTTAAAGATTTGAAGAGGACAAAATCGGAATACCGGATGTTTTGAGACGCGTTCGCCCAAAACAGCCTGTCAGTTATCCAGTAACACTCCTTTATCGCCTAACAATACTTAACGCATTTGCTGTACAAACCCCGGACGTAATAATTCAAGTAAGACAATTGTTGAAGTGGCAATTGGAGATTAGTACGGATAACAATGAAATATCAATCGCCGGCTAAGTGACCCGCCTAATGACTCAAATTTACGCATTTCTCAAAAGACGTGACTGGATTTGCACAAAAGCTACGAGTTCACTCATTTCAAGTATGTCAGTTCGTGCATTTAGAAATAACACGGACGGAGACTCTGGCTGCTATTTAAGTATATGGGCCAAGTTAAATTCACAGCACTTCATCGACTTTTCATTCAAAATAATTCGTAGAAGTCACTCGTTTGCGAGTATATTTATAGTCCTCATATTCTATGTTTAAAAGATATATTGGCCACACCTGCGTCGTATACGGGTGTTTTGCATGTTTTCTGTACTTGAACGTTTCGCAACATTGTCGTTGCCCCAGCTTTAGAATAATCACCATAACTTCTTTGAATAACTGCCAGTATAAACACGCCAAGTGCGTGGTGTTTATTTGAAAATACAATGTCGAGAAACGTATGGTACAGACGAAATATTGTGTCACAGCGGTGCCCTGATCCAGGAGGGCACTTTCAGTTGGAACACTGAGAAAATCACGGCATGTTTGTCACAGCACACAGGTCATCGACAGTCTCGATCCGCACTCTGTTGGATGAGAATACTGTCTTCAATGTATTATCATCGATACAGTTTGACAGTTGATAGCACATGACAGCACTCCGGATAACATTAGTAAGAACAGCCAACTTAATGAATGAAGATCATAAATCCCAATATAAAGAGTTGTAACAATTCTTCGATCATCTTGAAATCATGAACACAAAAACGGACAGCTTTGCAATCTGTAAATCTCGTCGTTTTCAATTTAAAGCTATTAGTGATTTTTTTGCACTGAAATTGTTTTTTTAAGTTTTGTCGCACTTTCTAGGAATTTGATAAAGTACGTGTAGGCTCTGCATGTTGCAAATTCAGAAGTGATGCCGGTCCCCAAAGTGTAAATCCGACAATGGAGACACAAGCAGTAACGTGAACATTACGATATGCATATTTAGGGAAATCAGATGTAAAAGATAGTGCGGTCATGTGGTGAGTTTTGTACATAAAGATATCCCTCGAAGACTTGCGAGATATCACCAAACTCGCCTCAATGACCGCGCCACAGGTGGGTACACGCAATGAAAGCGTGGTTTTTACTCCAGTTGAAAGGCGAAGAACGAAGACTAAGAAAGACTGAAACAACTTTGCTATACACTAATTACAAACATGTCATGTGAAGAACGAACGCTTATCCAAGGGAATGACGTCGGCAAACACATCTTCGCCCTTACAGACATGTCTTGCTCTGATTCCTTTTTAGGTTTTCGTGCCTCCGGCTGCCGAACAGTAAAACTGAAATTGACGAATATCTGGCATTTCCAAGCGGTCGTGCTGGACTTTCGTGGGATGAAAACCAGGTCCGGTATTGTTGCATGAACTAGAAATGCCTACATAGTTCAACATTCCTCAGCTTAGATTGCGTTGGTAGGAATGTTAAAGATGCCTTTCCCGCGTCGTTTGCATTAAAAACTTCATCAAACTAAATGTTATGCAAATTAATGCCGTCAACAATTGTTTCAAGACTGGAGGCGTGAATAAGTCAACAATTTTTCAAATGAAATGGATTTCCCAGATTTTAAAAGGCGCAAAACTGAACAGAATTACCGAATACATGCCAGAAACACTTCAATAGTTGTTTGGAACTTAACCCCCAAAAATAGCTCGATTCTCTCACGTGAACGAGTTTTTGTTTTGATTTCTCCAAAAATCGACGAGGCCGGTGATGCGACTTCCTAGCCTACGAAATCACATGACCTTCGGATACCGCCTCACTCGCAAGCTCGTTTTGCCTGGCGTGTAATTTTAGAGTTCAGTCATGGTATCGAAGAACAAAGTACAGCCTCCCGTTCAGTAACGCTAGGACCTCGCTAAAAAGCAAGACTTCGCGAGATTACGTGAGATATTGTCGTGTATTTTAAATGAGAACACGTGCCTTTGACTAGGTTTTAGCTAGGTCCTAGCGTAGGTCCTAGCGTATACTGAACGCACGCCAGGTGTAAGTCTACGTGAAAGTACTCTGGTAATAGTTAACCTCCAAAACAGCATAATTTAACCATTAGGTTAAAGTAAATCAAACTCGTCAAGCTAATTCAGGGACCAGGAGAGAGGCCTGCAAGTTTGTTCGGCTACATACTCGAGCGAGCTTCGTCTGTATTTCTGAAATTGTTTAGCTCGTCCCGCACGGCAGTCCAGCCCTCGATTTCATTCACAAAATGCATATTCTAGAGAAGTTACTCCTCCAATGTACTACGTTCCTGTCTATTTCTCTTTTTCTCGGCCATTTTCACGGCGTCCAGTAACGAAACAGGTGATGAGGTCGCCGCCTCGATTTAGTTATGCGGAATTGGCGATATATGTAATAAAGCTACAGATTGTGCTATAGCTCTGCTCAAATCTGATAATTTCAAGAACCCAATCCTGCTAAAAATAACCTCCAGAATGCCACGTTTGATCGGCGTAAAACCGATTGTGTACTTCCACTTTAATTGCGAATTTCTGACCATTCATATACTACACTTCGAAAACTTGATAACAAAAACATATCCAAGTGTACAATCAACGAAAGGTTTTTTATTTTATTGATACACATGGACTTTTGTAACAAGTCCATGCCTTTTCGACTAAAGAAACTTGTTCGATGTTCGAATTCGGTGAAAAATGTTAAAGGCTCAAGCTTTTGCAATGCTCGAACGAGACAAGAGTAAAAGAACTACTGGTAACTTTACTTTCTTAAGGGATAGATGACTTGTTTTGAACGTCACCGGTTCCAGAGCTCCAAACTCAAGACATTTAAGATTTATTTTAGCTGGGGCCAGCTTCAAACATGTTGTTGTAATGGTAGCAGTGTATAACTGTTTAAAACACATACGTTTACCAACACTTTTTTAGCGTATTGTTGTCTGCAGACGTAGTAAACAGAGTTTATCCAATTGTTTAAACAAAAAAGTTTAACTCGATTAAGTGCCCCCTCATTAATTTCCTCGTTTTGACGGATAAGTCAACCTTGACTTGGGTAACGCACAGTTGAGATGTCACGATGACATTGTTCAAATTGTTCATGCCCAATTAGCAAGCGTTCCATATGGCTCAATATCTATACAACTAACGTTAGTAGTTCCAACGCTCTACGTTGCGATGTCCCTGCTGTTCTAGCCCATTTACTGAAAACGTTTTCTGCCTTGTGTTTCTTACGACCCAAGTTGTTTGAACAATTTCTACTTGAAAGTTTCTAATATTACCGTGCGCCGGACTCGTTGCAAAAGAAAATCGGTGCGAAGCAGGGCTGTCCTGATCATCATGCGCGCACCCAGGGGGGGCTCGCCCCCCTCCCCCCATTTGGCGGTGTGGGCGCCTAAAGGTCCGCCCAAGAGAAACAAAAAGTCCGAGAAAACAAGACAACAAGACAAAAGTCCTCTAAAGAGGCAGGAATTCGGCGAATGCACAATTCATAGCTCTGAACGAACCCCTTTTTTGTTTTAGTCCCGTTTTTATTTTTTAGGAAAAGGTCCAAATTTGTCAAAAATTGGAGCCCCCCGGATGCGCGCATGAATATGGCAAACCTATTCGTCATTTATATGTACGTAATGAGACCATTAGACTGGGTGGGCGTATGATCATGACAAACCTACATGTACGTCATGAGACGATTACGCAACATTTAAAGAACATTCGCCCTGTTAAGCTAGCTAAAAAAGAAAATCAAATGTCTTTTTTTCAACTCCTATAATATCGTTCTCATGATAGAGTTCAACTCCTTTATCAAGTCGTAGGCATTCAGCGCCATTTTCACAATTTTAGGGTAAATCATGCAACCCCAATAAAATCCGAAGCGTTTTCTTGGATCGCCGATGGTTTTGATGTTCATGTTAGTAACGGAAATACATGTAGAAGCTTGCCGCGGTACGGGATATTATGGGAACGATTTTGTTATAGTAAAACACCTGAATTAATTTCCGTTTTTAGCCAGCTATTCAAAGCAAAGCAGGCTTTACGTTGCACGTGACAGGTCGTCTACGTTCATCCTGTTGAGGGCGAAGGGAGCCATGGAAATTGGTCCGAACTGCAAAAGTTAGCATTTTTAGGGTTGGTTAGTCAAGTCGAATAAAGTTTGAAGTGGTTTCTTGAGTCGCTGATGGAAATACATGAAGAACCCAATCACTGTAAGGAAAATTATGAGAACGATTTTATAAAGGCCAGCTGAACAAGATGAAATGTTTCTTTAAGCTGTACATGATAAAGGACGTCCTGTACGTATATCCTGCTGAGAGTGGAGGACGCCATGGAAATGGGTCCGAAATTCAAAAATTACCATGTAATTCAAAGCGGTTATAAATCCGTTATGAAACTAGCTTCAGCTCTTTCTTTTGTCTGATGGGACGTTTTTTCTGAATTTGCAAATAACTGTTTAGTAGTTCGTTATTCCTAAAGACCGAGCTCGGTTCATGAAATGACTCGCCGTGGCAAGCCAACTTGTAAAGCTTGATCTTAAGCATTGGCGATCTGTCAGAGACTTCCGCCAAGTACTGGATCAAGTTGACTGAGGAACAATTTGAGACCAATTTCATAACGCTAAGTGGTCTGAATCATTTTTAGTGTCATGGGAGGGGGGTTTATAGGTGTTTCAACGGACGTGAAGCCTACGCTTAGTGTCGCACAATCCTCACCATTGTTCTGTAACTAACTTATGCAACTTTTACTTGAATTGTAGCGTTCGTAAAACTAACTTGTGGCTATCGATTCGTAATGACCTTAATGCATGCACTTTGTACGAGGCAGTTCCGCACTCCTGTTAAAACGTTACATTTCTATTGCAATCAAAATTCAATCAAATTTGAGAGTGACATCATAACGTTGCGTGATTCCTGAAGTTAGTAGCGTAGCGTACGATTAAAATAGCAGTGCGGTAAACACACGCGTAAGCGCACGCGCTTTTGATATTGACATTAACGGGTATAATCAATACTACTGTCAACGAGCACGTGGGCCGCTGTTTACCTAAGGAATTACTTTATTGTTCCGAGCCACTTACAAAGTTTGCCATTCATCAATACACGGGTGTCAATGTCGAAGATTGTGCTAAATAAAACACAATTTCAGCAAGAAATTGCGCTAATCTTAGAAAATTGGTGAACAATATCAACAACTGCTGTAGGCTTCGATATTTCCTTCACTGCAGGGCTTATTACGCCTTGGGAGATGGGACTGAGGGGGTGGGTGAGGGACCGGACGAGGAAATTAAACATGCTTCTTACTAGGCAGTGGTCTACATTGGTAATTAATCTTCTTGTCTTGATTTTATTTTGTTAGCCTCAATTACGCATCGAAATAAAATTTGTCATGAATTTAAAGCTGGCCAATAAAAACGAAAATCGAATTGCACGTCATATTTTCATAAAACCGGTCCTGCAATATTCCTTGCCAAGATAGGATTCTATTTCCGGCAGCAACAGAAGCATCGAGACCATCAGCCTAACCGGAAATGGTTCGGAGATTATTGGGATTGGATAACCTTAAAATTGCAAATTTGAAAATGCGGGCGCATGAACACATTGCGGGGGTACTTGAGCTGGTATCATATCCCAGTAAGACATGTTACGAGGCCGATTTTATAGGAGTAAAGGGTCTTAATCCATTTTAGATTTTCAGTTAGCTAAACCGGGCGAAATCTGGTACAGTTTTAAAGAGAGATTGAAATACGCTTCTTGTCCCGGAAGTCGAAAAGTTTGAACCAAATTCAAACCATCGTTAATAAAGTTTTAAGACTGTTTAATATTCCACAAATGTTGCTTACGAGGCTCACCGCGGACGAAGTCGGGCCCACCCCAGACAAAGAAGGACCCACGTCAACTTTTGGAATACTACAACTGTTACAGAGGTTGAATCATTTCCACTGTCGAACATAACATCAAAACAACACGTGTCCAATGGCAATAAAGGCACTACATGTATTTGGGATTCCCAGGACATGCACACGCAGTGTCACTCTTTAACACTGTGCATGTCCACAGACAAGCGTTATGGTCGCTTTCTGCCCCCAAACGCGTGCAATGGTTTGATCATGTTTGTGCTCGATAACTGTACCTTACACTGTATACCCCGTCAATGAGTTCATCTCTTGGGACATGTCAGGCAAAACCGTATCGCTAGTCATTGAAACAAAACGAAATTTTCCTCTAAAGTAGGTGGACGTAAAGTGTTACGGCGCTCATTGTGAGTTACCCAGCTTGAAGAAAAGCAAAGTCATACATTTTTAAAGAGCAGCACATTTCCATGACGTTTTGAGAAGTGTTTGAAATTTGGTATTAAGAGTAACCTTGAAGTTGTACAAACCACAACTCCTATTTTGAATGTGTATGGTTTGTTTTGTAAAGATTCAGCAGTCTAAATCACAACGTATTTTCGCTTAGCTTGACTCAGAAATCCGTCATTTAGAGAAACAGTATTAGCACATGACAAGTCGTTAGCAGCTACCGGACGTGGGTACATACAAATGTAAGCGTCTGTCAGCATTTAGTGGCAGGTGAGAAAATGTCAGTACTCAAATGTAATTATCTGACATAACACTCATAATTCTAAAACATTCTGATTTCCTTTAGCGCTTTGAGTGAACAGTTCTCTTCGATACTACCTTAAAATGCTGTCGTAGAGGACGACAGTGTGCGGAAAGCGAAACAACTCTTGTCTTCTACGGTCTTGCCATATTCCAGAAATTCCTCAAGTATTTCATTTTGAGGGATGTTTCCACGCGATTTACGCTTTCTCAACTGCAACACGTGCACTTTGGCTGTGACGTAAAACGTAAAAATTTCAGAACATCAGAATATGGTGCAAGCCCGAGAGCGAGATCATTTTAATGCAACAAAAAGGCGTTCCTTTTTGAGTTAGAGGAAATGTTTTCTTCTTACTTTCCCAGTATAAGTGTCACACAGCATCGAACGATTTTCTTAATGTGCCTAATGTAAACTCGTCAAAGACCCTTTTATTGACAAATAAATCAAAGCAACGATTGAACACACAGTTACTGTAAGTTTAAGACACACGACCACTGTTTACACGCGCAGTGGGTGTGTCTAAATTGTGAATGAATGCCACGTGACCACTTTTGACACGTGACACGTTCCTGGGTTGTATTTAAGACCACGGGGCTTCTCAAAACGACAGAAATCAAACGTACAGCTGTATGGGCTTGTATTAAAAAGACCCGAATCATAAGATATTTGATTTGCAATTACCTTACTCTGATTTTGAAGGCATACGTGTGGAAAAGGTTTGTTTGCGTCAGAAGTTATAAAGTTATTGGAGACGTCAAAGCAGACGATAAACTTGAGCGGTGTTCGCCAGCGCTCTAACGTGAGTGAAAGTAGTGCAAAAACTATTTGCTTACCAAACTGTGATGGTCTTTTCCAGATTCGGAAAAGGTGCGATGGATTCGGTGATGGACTTGCGGAAAATCTCTCGATTAACTTTTTGCGTGATGCTGATTCTGTGGATTTTGTGTTACGCTACCGTGGACTCTCGTGCAATACACAAAAAGACATTGGCACTTCACAAACGCTCACCAGGATACGCGACAGTAAATGCCCGACATAGGGTAAAAAGACCTAGTAAGTTGTCTTTGCTTTTGTTGTTTTCTTTATTTCTCTGCCACGAGATCCTATTTTGCAAACTTAACGTATTTTTGATGTTGAAACTATTTTTAAAAGACTCTGCGAGTCTTGTATTCACAATAACCTATCAGGCTTAACCTGACGTAAATGCTTAATAAAAAGTTTAATTTCTCAATAGAACATGATATTTCCTCTTTCAAACACATGCATTGGCATTTCGAATCATGAATGACTTGAAGCAATCAAATCAATTCAAGACTGCGTTGTAAGTTCTTATCTTGAAAACTGATTAATCGATCGTGCCGGATCGCTTTACGGAAAAGGTGCATGGCTTTTGGAAATTCTGGATTCAAATTACACACCGTGATCGGTCTCAAATGCGTATCATTTCTTTCACTTATAATTTCAATTATCTGATTAGAATGGAAAAAACTTCGAAGTGGTTTAAACGGATTCCTAATTAACATAAGCGGCGCAGCACTGAAAAAAGTGGGGGGCTAAAGCGACCCTCAGTCCCCTGTGGTGCATCGCCTATATACCATGCGCGGCGTAGACTGAAAAAAGTGAGGGGACTATAGCCCCCCGAACCCCCTAAGGTGCTCCGCCCACGCAATATGATTTACACCTGTGTTGACCATTTTCTGGCAAAATATAATCCGCTTCCAACACGAACTCATAGTTTAGATGACCCATTTCTAGAAACATCGGTTTCACTCAAGCAATGACTGGGACTATTAGTACGTCAATAATACACATGAACTTGTTCCACAAGTGACCTCTTCCGTATTTTTTCAAATTCAGATAATGGTAAGACAAACACTCTTGCGTCGAAGATCGATGGCGATTAGGTAGCGAAAGTGAAGAATGTTCTATTATTGGGTATTAACGCGATCTGCGACGGTTTTGAATGCGACCAAGTCTACACCGAGTGTGTAATTGGTTATATTGGATTTCTCATTCATGTAAGGTGTAAGCGGTCGGAAGCGTCGCGAAAATATCGACGAGTTTGTGTGTTTTGTCAATTGGGAAATCACATGGCAATGTCTTTGATTGGTGGTGCATTGCAGAATATGGCGCGATATCAAGCTTCAACTCGTTAATTTTTTTGTTCATATTTCCATCAATCATACACAGACAATTAATATTTCCTGATGAATCGCGCGCTGAAGTTGGATAGGTTGGTGACAGCATGTATTAGACGACAGGACAGCGTGGCGTAACTGTTGACAGTCTGATATTTTATTTGAAGTAAGACTAATTACAATGTAAATTTTCCTTGCAAATTTCTACAGGAGATAGATATGTGAGTCTTGTCATGAAATATCAAACTCAACCGCGATTTTCATTATGTTTTGCCATGAAGCAAAATCCTGCAGAAAGACCACGTCGCCCGAAAGTTTGGTGAGAATAACGTGTATACTTCACAATTGTCAAACGAATACTTTCCGATGAATCCTAGCCTATTCATATTTTGCTTCCCGTAAGAATGCAATAGTGACTTTTTAACCTCGTAAACAAGAGATGGTGAAGATGATTCATCATATAACTTACAAGAACGTTTGTAAGGACAAAGACATATATCCCCCATTAAAAGCCCATGAACTGTTAGTTAAAATACTTCGAAAACCAGTGGCACGCGCCGGTTGGTTAATCTAGTTACATATATTGTTTTCGATCATACTGTTTTTCCGGCATCGCCCCTTTAACAAAATTCTCGGAGTCACGTACACCTGTGGTAAAGGATGGCGGTAAGGGGCGCACAAGCTTGCGTACGATGTGTGGCCTTTATTTTGTGCAAAGACTTCTAGCAGCCGTCCATCATGAAAGCCAACTGAAGATTGGTCCACTTCCCGTTGTGAAGCTGTTTTCTGAAGTGATTTCTCCTCTTGAAAAGAACTGACAACTCGTTTTGGATTGAGATCAGACTCTACAGTTTGACGGTGTGTCACTTTATGCGCTGAGCGTGGTCTCAAACAATAACGAGGTGTCATTTTTTTCCAAATCCGGGAGCCACCTGTCCCTAAAGTAAGAAACAAGTTGAGATCAATTTTATATCAGTGAAATCCGCGTAATTAAAAGTTTCTTTTCCATTAGAGGACCGCGCGTCTTGTGTCGATAATGTAGTGTTCTGTGATAGCTACTGCTGTACCTGTACTGCATGCCTGCGTCGTAAATAAAGACCCGCGGCGTGCAGACCACTGAGTACCGCGTGTTTATACCAACGACGATAGCTGAATACAATTTACACTCTTATTGAAATATTTCATAATTTGTGACGTATGATGTGAACTTGGGGTCTGTTTCATGACAAGTGACTCACACTTGACAGTTGCTCAATAAACTATTATTCAGGAACTGTGAAGTTGTGGCAGCATAAGACCAATTGTCTGTCATAAGTCCTGGGTCACTTTGAATGGAAACTTAAGAACAATGACGCGCCTGTAAAATGAAGGTGTGACGTCATGCCGAATGTAAAATGATGATGATTCCTCTTGTTGTCGGAATTCGTGTCGTGTTACTTTGTCTTATTGGAGAAAACGATACGTGACACATTGTGAGAGGCAAGGGCTTACCGTTAAGGCGAGGGTTTAAGCAAACAAAAAGTCATTCTACTGTTTAATAGCACCCTTGCGAACTCTTACTTTTCAAGTGTGATAAAAGATAATGCATGTCCGTCGGAAATAAGTGACAAAAAGCAAACGCAAGTACATTTCGAAAAAAATGAAGCCAATGTCCTGTATTCGACATGAAACTTGGAAGAAATATCAACGCTGGCTTATCAGTTATGACATTTGTTATCTTTCCTAAAGAAACATCGTCGTCGCGTCAAGTTTCTGCGTTAAAGCAGGAAGACATTACCATAATAAATACCGTAACGTCTTCCTGGTAACAATGAAATCGGTCGTCGCGACTTCTAACGAAAGAAGATGGCCCGTTGATCAAACTCTAAACTGATATAAAAGTCTGTTTGGGTTTAAACGACTATGATAACTTACACGTGGGAGTAGATTACAGGCTTCAAATCACATGTCAATCACGGAACACGGACGCAACGACTCAAAAAAATGAAGTACATAGCTTCTCATTGAGCTCCGGGGCATTTGTACTTATCTAAAGGTAGAAAACATAACATGGGATCGGGGACGACTTGTCTGGTCACCTGTCGTTTTCTCGGCGTAATGGAATTAGACTCACTACCATATTCATTGACCATGGGTCATGACGGTGTGTCATTATCGACTCTCTGAGAGCACTATGTCTACATGTACTCTCATGACAGTTGTGCCAATAGAAAATCGACTCAGCAGGCGTTAGATCCTCACCTCAGAAAACTCAAGATTTCATTCAGCATGCATTGAAAGCCCTTGAGGAAATACTATTGTCTTATCCACGAATTAACTCGAAGAAAAACACAGGACAACTTATGAGAATGCATTTTGCTTGCAGATGTAGACTCTTCTACTCGATGTCATGTTTAGTATTTCCCAGCGTCAGTCAAATTTGGCAATATGAATATTCATTTTTTGACGAAATAGTTAATTCATTTTGAGACGCCATAAATAAGGAAGTACACAAAAAGTTTGTATAATGCACGAACATGTTTGTTTTTAGGTTAATGAATCTATTAGATCAACAACTTTAAAATGACAATTACAGAGTCTGGCGATATAGATGGCACGCGAGTTCATCCAATTTTCCGCGTTTAAGTCTCGAGGTAGCGTCCAGTAGGGTCCCTGAGGACTTTAATAGCAAAAATTGTCACGAACTCAATTCACTTGCGTCATGAACACCAGTCATGACAGGCACAAGTCATAATTGTACGTGACACCGCTGGGCCTGCTATCCGGAGTTTACTCGGCGTTAGGGTGTGCCGCTGAGAAATTAGTTTGCCCACCTTTTAGATAGTTGAGAAGATATAACCCCGCCCTTTGGATGTCAAGCGTAATTGAATGGAAACCATTTGTTGTTAGCTTAACTGTTATATCTTCATTTCGTGAACTCTTTGCCAAAGTAATCCTTTGGTAGAAGTTTAAAAAACACAAGCTGTTTTATTCGTTGCATTTTTTCGAGTGGGATTTACATCCGCTAGCAGAGCGTTTGATTGCGTCCGCGAGGGTTCCAGGTTCGATTTCGCACAGGGGCTTATCGCAAATAATTACTTTTCTCGCCGATGATGTTCCTTTGACACAGCACACCTTAATATAATATGAAGCCTATCTGTGCAGTTTTGTTGTAAAGTGGATCTTTTTGTGGACTTTTGACATTAAAAGGGAACGTATTCGTGCGTAAACTAATTGGACAAAGCACCTCTATGAAAACGTCACCCTTCTATACCAACCCTAAGTGTGTAACCCCCCCAGACCTGTTGCAGTTCGTTGGACTAATGGGAGTGTTTAGTCGATCTTTGATGTCATTACTTTATTGACCATAAATAATCAAATGATTCGCGCATATTGAACTCTAAGTAATATTACAAAATATTGCATGGAATTGAACGCGTTTTTTGAGTCTTTGAAAAATGCATGTGTGTTTGCGGTTTTGGATTTATGTCATGACTGCACCACAATGAAAACGGATATTGTGTTTTGACGTGTTTAGAGTAGCAGATAAATTTAAATTTTAAGGTCTTGATTTCAAAATCGTTTTGTTCGTGCACAAAGATTTTTTTCATTGTAATTTAACGACGTAACTGTGCCGAATCCAATTAACTCTTTTCATTTTATATCGATTCTTCATCTCAGACATTCAGTTCCATTCCTGATCAATTCCCTCAGAGAGATTGGATTGTAATTTTGTCGCTGTAGTGCCAGCCACAAGTTAATTGTTACACGACGAATGGGGATTTTAAATTATAAGCATCACCAAAGATTGCATACTGTTAAGTCCCTGGTCTGTACAATGCAATGTAGCATATTTGATGTTAGCTTTTCTTGCTTGTTAAAGTAACCTTTCCCGACCTCTGAATGTGCTTAGTATAATGGGATGCCTGCCACCCCCGGGATGTCATTCGTGAATGAAATTTGATGCACCAAATCTTCAGGGGAAATGCATCTGCACTCAAATTCAACCACTGTTGGGTATCGTCATAACTACGTGTCAGTAAGCTAATTATCAAACAGGATTTGTCACGCCTTTCAATGAACTGAATAAAACGTATCCTCGAAAACAAAAGCTTGTTGAGTATCGCGTCGATGACATGGCGATCGTGTTCCACATGTTATCCATCTTGCAGTCGCGTAGAATTCTACTGTCTTAACAACAAAACTTACCATTGTTCGGAACAATAGATTGGTTTTCATTCGATCCTTAGCCTGTCTAACAATGAGAATGTACAGGGCTCTTAATTACCTATTAAATCGTTCTTTAGTCGGTTTCTGTTTAGCATGTTCACAGGCCACCAACTGAGACAAAACCTTCGAGGAGGTGTTAACCTCCTAAAAGCGTTCTTTTCTTTTCTCGAACACTGTTAGTTTTGTTTGTTCGCTCGAGAAATTCACTTGCAAGATTTGACGGTTAAGACTTCGCGCTTTGGAATTTCTGTTAATTGTCAATTCATGCTGAACTTGTTCTAAATTGACTTCCCGTTTATCCCTACCCATTAGCTAGTTCATACCGAGTGGGGGACTTCTTTTTAGATCCTAACCCCATGGGTTTCAAGAGATTTTTTTATAGAGCATAGATTAGTTAATTTCGCTCCTGGCTTGCTGCGCTCCTTAAATCACTAACTGTGATAATTGGATCAATGAAAATAAGATTCACTGTTCGTCAGTTTGCAATTATGGGAAATAATGTAACGTGTGCTCAATTTCTGTCATTTAAACCTTAAACTTTACAAATGCTACCACTACTCGGCTGTTTATCGCGTCACTTCCAAGTGTGTGCTTAAATATTCATTAATTCCCCTCTAACGGTGTCAGTATTGTCATTTTTCATTTACAGAAATTCCGCTTATGTAGCTGAAAACCATTACTGCTTGTAACAGTTGTCGTTTTGTCTAATTAGTTTAGAAAGCGTTGACTCTGTTTTTTAGTCTCGTTTAGAGAATATTCGTTGACCAACTTTCACGTACAGTCAGTCTATCTGTTGATGGAAATAAATATCGCTGAATTCGTAATTAAAAAGATTTACTATCCTAAAGTACGACATTCCATTTTGTTAGACGCGTTTTGCGGTTCGCACTGTACACTAATGTTCGATTGTTTCACTGTTGCGACGTAACCCTTTTAGTTTTCAATATCATTCTGGAACCAGGATCGAAGACAAAATTTAAAGTTGCGTTTCGCCAGGTTTATCTGGCTAAAACGCGAAAATCGACTTACACCTTTTAGTCTCAGAAATTCGGTCACATAAAATTCACTACAGTGACAGGATTCTTCGTCTTTTGCCAACAAGAACGATAGAACACTTAAATTGCGAATTCGAAAAAAGCGCATATATACTTTGCTTAGTGGCTTGATATGGTAACGGAGATAGAATCCTATCATAGTAGGGGAATACATGTAATTTTATGAGCGGAAAATGCCTAATTCGATTTTTACTTTTTAGCCAGCTAGGTTGGGCAAAGCAGCAATATTCGAAAGCAAAACCTCTGTCACGCGCTTGAATATCCAAATGCAACGCTGGGGTAGTGGTAATATTTGCAAGGATAAAAATCTAAACATAGCGTGGATACCTGTGGCCGGTTTTGCAATTGGAACGAATTAGGTTGAAGTAAATAATAATGGTTCTAGTTAAGGTTCTGGCTTATGGACACTTTACTGTTGTGCCGAGAAGACGTCTAAAACTCGACGTCTTTTCAAAATAAAAAGGTGTTCACAATTAGTATAACGTCAGTGAACAACACGCGTCAATGTTTGTTTTTATTTGCCGATCTACACTCTAAACGCTGTTATTATAGAGTGACGTATTGCACTTAATTTCCAAGAAGTTTTATTTGTTCATCACGTTACGCAATGACCAACTTGTTTTGTTATGGAAAACTATGCCATTGCAGCCTGGAGGATGCTACACAAGCGTCACACCGCTCGCTTTACGAAAACTATATTCAAATCTGTTTTACGCAGTCATGAGGTGTTTCAAACCAAAACGTATGTCTTGAAACATTAAAGTTTTAAAGCTGCCAACAGCAATGTGTAAACATGCAATCATTTGGCTTGTGAACTAAATGGCATATTTCAATAGATAGAGCTATCTTCTTAACTAACCAAGATCTCCCTTCTTTCCAGGTATAGCCGGCTTAGACAACATCGATTTTGCCATCAGCACGTTGGAGAGAGCGCGAAGTCGGAATCGTGGCAACAGGCTCGTCATGGGCAGTTTGACTATTTCCGATTTAGCTAACCTATTACAAGCCGGTTAGAATTGATTGCCACAGGTAAACATTTCACGCACCTTTTTCATGTTCACTGCAACAAAGCTAGTTTAAACCTTTGCTCAAGAAGAATGATATAAGTACTCTCTTGCTATGAGGGTCAACGGAGCCTGACTAGAGCAGAAAAAAGCATGCAAGTTTGCCTGTGATTTAGTGATGCACAACAAGCGACAGACCTTTTTAAAACTCACATTGATCAATTCATCAAACACACAATCGTGCACTTGTACGTGTACTATCTAGTGAGGCACATAATGCACTCAGTGACCTCGCCTAAGCTGCTCCGCATATGTGTGTTTTTGTTTTTACGACAAGCCGTGTTTATACGCGTAACGTTCACGGAACATTTTATTTTTTCAGGTTTGTTCGACCTTCTCAATGAAGCAGAGTCTTTTGGATATCAAACGTTGTTCATGGAGCTATGAAGTTATTGGAATTTTTTTAAAAGTAATCAAATCAGACAGATACGACTTCAGGATAGCATGCGCTGTGCCGCACAATAGATAATTTCTGCCTTGCAAATCGCCGCGTCATCTTACCGTTCACATGCTGCAGACTAATTGACAAAGCAACGATCCCATAAAGCGTTTTCGCTATCGGTTCCTAATGTGAAAAACAGTCGTCGAGGGCACTGATTCCAAAATAAGAATGATTCCGTATCACAAGTTCAGAAGTCGGAGACAATAACGCAGTGTCCGTGAGAAAATACTAGTGATCCGTTGCGTCTTGCACGCGACCTGACTCGCGACAGATTACGTGTGGCCGATTTACACCGTGTATGGAAAAGAAATCAAAATGAATGGAAAGAAATAGGATACCTCGTCCAAAAGCTGCCTCGTTCCCCGACCACACCCTTCGTTAATGGTTTTATATCGCGTTAAAGCCAAAGTACGTACGAAGTAGCTCACGTTACGTACTCTTTCAGACGTTTGAACAATGGTGCGAGACAGCTTGAAATACCATCATCTTAGTCGAACTACTGCATTGTGCTGGCTTGAAATCATGAAAATATAACAAACATACAAGTGGAATAATGTCCTTCCTGAATGATTAATTTGGTTGAGTTACATTAAAATATTATACAGGTGATAATATTACTTGTTGCTAATCATTAAACAATTGTAGATTGTCCTCAGAGGGCTTATGAAATAGCTGTTGGTTTGACCATGATATCGCTTAACCACGTGACTTTTGACAACGAGCAGTTTTAACTTATTTCCGCCCTGTTGCTTCCAGAAGCCTGCGCGTTCGTTCCATCTGGCATGCACCTGGAAAACGCCATGTGCATTTCACAGTTCCAAATAAAATATCCATCAATAATTTATTATTGGATCCTCTCAAAGGACCTGTTGATCCAGTGGTCACGTGGTCTCAGCATGTCTCCGCTTCAAAGTTGGAAGAACACCCCACCACTGTTCACACTAACCAAAAATTGTGCAACTGGATGATCATAGGTAAACATCCGTACGCCCGGATGTTGTCAAGTTATAAATAGACAGTGTCTTTTGTCAATGAATTCTGATATTGTACTATCGGCTTTACTTGTTTCTTGGCCAGATTTATGTGATAATCACCCTATTTATTAAATGTTATGTGAGAACTTTAACTTATAAAAATATATGTATATGTGGTCAGATATGATTGTAAATTATTCCGTATTTAAGAACACCAATTGTGTAACCAGGCGCTGTCCCATTGTGTTTGATTTTATAGATGATTAACTATATTTTGAAAAGGAATATTTGTTGATAATAAACCCATTCTCTGCAACGGATTTTCTTGTTGTTTTCCCAGATTATCATGCATGACTTCTGATATTCTATTTATTCTTGTAAAAATTTGAGGCCCGTCTTAGCGGGTCGTAAGCCTGGTCTTTGCTTGCAGACAGTCCGTTAACGTGGTTTGCGGACGGAAGCGGTCGTTAAAACTTGATACGGCCTTACGGACGGGTTCCAGTGTGCTTAGCCAAATATTTACAAAACTAGATTTGAACCCAGTAATAGTAAATATTTTCTGAAACTAGAAAGTTGAAGAATTGGATTTTTGGCTTCACCAATTAACTGGGTAACATACCATATATTTTTAGTAGAATTTAGCAAAAAGGAAACGTACATTGATAGCAAAATTAAATGACAAAGTTTGGCGTGACAAAATGTTTGGGATGAAATCTCAAAACGCTGTTTCAGTTTATTATGCATCTTTCCATTGTTTTCATACAAGTGATATTTCCGTAGTCACATGTACTCGTGCAGACAAGTGTCCCAACATAAAAGCAATCTTAACAACGTGGTGGAGAAAAATGCATAAAGCATAGTACATGTAATTTTCATATTAACCCGATCTGCAGTTTCTGAGATATTGTGTTCCAAAGTTCGAAAGTCAGAACATTTTTCAAAGTTCCTGAATAAGAAAATATAAACGCTAAACGCTAGCACCGCAGCAGCAAGAACACGCCTATAACGGTTTTGCTATGACCTGCAGACGTACGAGTACTGCCTTTAATAAAACGGTCCTTAGGCGTGATGTTTGTTTCTAACTGCGGGGAATTGATAACACAATAACTACATTCTTACCCAGGCTCCCCCAGAGGTGGCGCTGTGAAAGAGGAGTCCTCGTTGCTTTTTGTCTGTAGGTTATGCAAACACCAGTGAGGCCTACTTTGGGGATTTTTATCTTGTCCGAAAATCTCGTCATCTTATTGGCTCGGGGAAAAAACTCTTTTTCAACGTGTTACATGTTCCATATGGATGTTCATCTATCGAATTTCGATTACGGAACTTTTAATCAATGAACCATTGTTTTTCGGCAGAATTCAGCCCACAACCCTCGCGGCTTAGCGACGTTGCCATGGCATTGGGCAAAGACTATGCCACTTCCTTTTTAGTTAAAACTTAATAATAACAAAACGCTACACGTACCATGTCACTAGACATTTCAACAATATTAATTAAAATCACTGAAGCGAATTTGCATTTCAAGCTCATCAAATAAAAATAACAGTTTCTTAATTGAAAAGACGGTTTGATTAGACATTTACACACGGCAGAGCAAATCAAACACAATAGTCTTGTGCGAGGGAGGGAACAACAACCTTCGAGGTCAATCTAAATATACCATCATACTTCTATATTTAAAAAACCTAAAACAACAATATCCAAAATTGCCGGACCAAGTGCTCCGATACTAATACAATGAAATGATCTATTGAGGACGTGCTTTTAAGTTTTTGAAAAGCTAAACATATTCATTTTTAGGGGTTTTTTTGTTTTGCGTGTGGCAATTTTCCTGTTCACGTGGTTGAGCAAGAATGAAATGTCCTATCCTATTGGGCTCAAAGCTAGAATTGACAGCGGATTCCCTTCACCGTAGACAACATTTGTCTCTAATTAGTATTAATAAGGAGCAAGAGTGACACATCGACAGTATCTCAGCTATTTTGCAAAATAGATCACCAGTCCTCACGGCCATTGGACCCCTTCCCTACAGATTGCATTCATATCTTTACTTCTTTCGTGGTGCCGGCCGTGGCGGGCCGGGCCCGGCGATAATCTGCCGCCTATATCGTCTAGGGCCGATCCTGCTACATTGAACATATGCTTTATCTAGGGCAACCACATTGAATACACTCGACCCGACGACGAGACGAGGGCGTTATGATAGCATCAGAGTTTTCGTTGGTTTATTGAGATGACTATTGGGCGGTTACAAACTTACAAGGCGACAAGCGCAGGCCCAGGATCGTCACTAGATAGGGGTCTGCAGCGATACAGAATGGAATTTTAGCGCCATTTTGAGGTACGAAACATGCCCCAGGCTTCCTACTTGTTTCTATCGGACATTTTGCGAGACCAGAAGCAAGGTGAATTTCTCGCTGGTTCCCTATGTGCGTAGCTCGACCCAGCACGCTGGCTACAACCTAGCGGCACGCAGGGAACCAGCAAGGGTGGATTTTTGTCCCATTTCCTTCGCCGGCGTCATATTGCCAGACTAAGTTACTGCTCAGAAGGAAGTCACCTGAGATTTGTAAGACCACGTGACTGTTTTCCACTTGCGGGGCTATAGATCGTTATGTACGTAAGGTTACTCTTGTCCCACTCAGGTTTGCCGGTAAACCCGCAATTCGTGTCGATTTTCCATCTGAACCCGGGGGAAGCGAGACAAAACCGTAGTCTGTGTAGTTCTGCGCGTGGTATCCGGCATGAGGTCTAACAACTGACGGAGTCTCAGCAGGACCCCTTTTGGGTAGTAACAGGTTAGCACCATGACGTCAACAGAAGTGGGATATATTGCTCGAGTCACATGTAAGTAGTATTTCACAAAAAGTCTATTCAACATCGCAAACTAACCACGGGACGGGTCATTCCTACCATTCACTCGCCAGTGTTACGTAAGCTCAAAAATCTATGGCCAAGAGTCACAATATGATAATTTTGATAAGACAACGGTTTACAAACATCACACCCCAGTCCACATTTTTGAAAGAAAACACGATTTCAGATTTTAAACTGATTAGAATGAAATTAAGGTACCGACTCTTTCGTACAATAGATTTTTGTACTTTTTGAGATTTTAGACCGTGTGTAATACTTTTGTGACAAAGAATCTTAACCAAACAAGCACTTATTTTGGAAAATAATTGGAGAATTTTGTATTTTAGAGAAAAATTAGTTATTTCTTTGTTTTCCCGCCATGGGATATATGTCATCAGTGGAAGACGTTGACCAGTTGATATTAAACATATGCAATTATATGCATAGGCGGATTTAGGGGGGGGGGGCTCAGATCCAATTTCAAGTGTCAAATTCGGAACACGGCGCATTCGTAACGGAACTATGGCTAAGTATAGGCTCTCCCGCGATATCCCAGGCGACCGGCAGTGGCGCTGCGCACTACGACCCCGTTTGCGTCGTCTGCTCCACAGTGCTATGAAGAAAATTTACTTCATTTTTTAAAGAAAATGGAATCTGAGTGACGATGAAAAAACAGAAGCTGTTGGTAAGATGT
>NMRA01000179.1:88979-102304 GCA_002633005.1 Phoronis australis | reverse complement strand
AAATGCTTACAGCCAGACAAAATGTTGGCCCCCCTTGTGATATCCTAGATCCGCCACTGATATGGCGGTAGTAATGATTTTGAAAGTTGCGACTACGAGCTTGACGAGAATTATGAAGACAGGTATATGGAGATGGGGTTGAAGACGACACTCAGGCCATATAGGTGAAACGGGTAATGCCATATCGGCAGACTTTGCGCCGGTGCTTGAGGAGGCCTCGAACGCCTCCGCACTGCCGGGGCGTCTCCGGCGAGTGAAGCCGAGTCGGATCCGTCCTACTCAGTCTGCGGATAGTCTTGATTTCACTACAGTATGTGCCTGACAACTACGTTCCCCCCGCGCATGCAACTTTCATAATACTCAATGGACCTCACTAGTTTTCGAAACCCGACTACGGCTCGCGGCTGCTGTAGACTCAACACAGCGGCAGAGACTACCCTCTGACACAGCGCCACCTATACTGAAAAGTGGCCCTGGGGAAACATGATGAAAGGCACACAGAATTCCGTGTGTGAGCATCAATGCGCACGCCTTGATCGGAAGTATACCTATCACATCGCTACTTCTTACACATGCGTTCATGCTCAGTAGCTTGTTTGGGCTTCAAGCCACTGGATCGGGGTTCGCTTGATTTTTTTCCCTACTTCGATAACTGCCTGTTTTAAACAATGCAACTATTCAAGTCAAAAGTGGTTACCGTACTACGTAACAGTAAACTGAAAAGGGTTTCCCAGATTTCCACCAATGAAAATGACTGAGTGTTCAGACGTCGGATTCAATACTTTAACCAATGAGAAGCCATCTTAAACAACTTTGTCAGCGCTACTTTTCGTAGCACTATGAAGGAGTATTTGGCAAAAACCGGATCCCCTGATGACGTCAGACACATATTTTATTTTTTAATGTTATTTATTAATTAAAAGTACACAAATTGAAGAAGAAATGCTTAAAATATTATACCAAAGTTGTTGGTAACCATGGCCATAAATTCAAGCATTTATGGCCATGGTGTGAGGGGCAGAATAACACCCGATTGTTCAGGCGTGACATTTCACGTGTACTCTTGGATGATATATTTTGATTATACATATGCAACAGTGAGCTTAGTGCATCTCCATCAAGCAGGAGCATCACATGTGACGTTGTCTGTGAGGAACGAAATGTGAAATTCACGCGTCACAACTGCTGAGATCACGCAAACAGAACGTTTGAGAAAATGTCAAGCTTGAAAATTTGATGACATTTCTCAAGTGTAATTTAAGTTAAGCGATATTTTTAGATACTGTCACAGCAAATTCTGTGTTTTTGGACCTCTACGTCTAATTGGCAACTAATGGCACAGCAAGCCTGTAGATGGCAATGAGCGACGCGCAATAGTCAACAGAATAGATTACACTCGCAAAACACATAGCTCACCTCGCCCGCACACCGTTATAGTGAGGATTTGGGGTCTCGAGGCAAAACAACGCAAATAACGTGGATATTCGCCTCACCGCCTTGCGAGGGACAAACCTCACGGTCCAGTAGTCGAAGACATTATGAATTATGAAGCAAATATTGACAGTCGAGACCGTGAGCTGGGAACATCACGTACTGTAGCTCATGTCGGGCTTTAGGCGTATTTTTTCGAACCGCATTATCATGCGCACGACCGAAATCATAGAATACGCACTGCAAACTCATTCACACGAACATAAATCATCCACAAGAACATTCAATCACTAGCACACATCCGCAAGATATAAAGGGCCGGGTGTTCTTTATATCTTTTTAGGCCGTTCATAAGCCATAACCAGGTGACAGTATAATGAGCCCGACCTTTTGACCTATAAACGCCTGCTTTCTTTTCATAGCAATAGCACGGCAAAATTTCATTTGATGTCAATATTTAAGATAAAATCTCAAAAAGAGTTGTTACAGCTTTCTAAAACAGCATTTTCTTTATGCAAGTTTTGTGAGTTTTTTAAAAAAAATTAAAAGCAATTGGATAGAAAACTATTTATTCTAAAGTGTTTTGAAGACGAGTGCATTAAGCATAGTTTGTAAAGTTTCATATGAAAAATCCAATCTGCCATTTCTGGAAGACACGGCTCACGACCTCTTGACGTCAGCGCGTGGTCATTGGGAAACAATGTATGGTTCTGGTATAAGCATTACGCCACCTTACGTAGACATACAAAACTACAATACATCTGTAAAGATGGAATGTTTATTCATAAAAACATATTAAGTTAAAATACCGCACATATGTACAAAAACATAGCAACTAATACGGGCAACCCAAATGTCAAAATAAACCTGGCAAAGAATTCAAGCAAACTTCAATCACATACAATAATTTCAAGTATACAACAATGACCTGAAACCAACAAAAAGCCAGGAACAATCTTAATTACATGTACATAATCATAAACTGATTACAAAACACCTAGTGAACAACATGATTTACTCAAGTTTTCTCAGTTTTACTGCTTGTGCATCTACTAAAAGTTACAGAATAGAGGATACAATAATTGAAACTGAATATACCAAGAACAAGAAAAATATACCTGTGCCTCTTGTGCCTTATCAATAAGTAGTTTCAGTGGAATGCAAGAGTGATGTTGAATCACCACAGGACATTAGCTACCATAACACTTCTAAAGTGCTAGTTGAAAATATCCCTTTGTACAAGCACCTAAGTACATTCACCAATTCACTTGACACCAGGGTATGTGGAGTTATTTAACACAAAAATAAGTCAAAATTGTAATGTTTGTATGTTTCAAAAGGTTGGTTGTCTTACTGCACGGAATGGAAATTTTACCAAATGTTGTTTTATGGCATCTATAAAGTACACACTAAACAAATAAGGGACTATAATTTGCATATTAATCTTTATTTCTGATGAGAAATTTCTGGAAATCAAGTTTCACTTGCCCTGCCATTGCATTGCATGTTCAATAGGCAAAGAATTACAATGAGTATCATCAAAAGAGAATCATGTGAACACCCAACACATCAAAGTGTACCCTAGTTAGAGCGACCCCCCCTTGGGAACCCATCACTACAAACAACAGGCAAAGAACATGGACAGCATACTGTCACTCAACAATAAAGGACACATAAATACTGCGTGTGTCGGCACTTGCAATCTGGAGGAAGTCATCTGTGATCATGTGGTCTGTGTATTGAGTTGTCTACTTTTCTGCCAAGGTCATCTACCAATTACCCAACAAGATTCCAACAAAATAATTATAGAACTTTGGACTGTTTCTGGAAGAGCCTGATGCCATTTGACTTTTGGCTAAAATTCAGGACTCTACACGGATCACTTAGCCTGTGTCAAGAAACCAAGCCAAGGCTGAAGTCTGAAAATGTGTTTACTCCAAGCCAAAAGACAGAAAGCCGTAGCCTGCTTGGGAGCAGACTAAAAGGAAAAGCACCCTTTTGATATGAACCAAACACTGTACATAAAATCAATTTGACCATACTCTATATTTACACTGGACAGTCATCTTGACAAATCACTTCAATTGACTGTGTGGGGGCAGTTGGTACAACTGGGTCTATGACCTTTAAAAAAGACTGCCGATATCAATCTGAACTTACAGCCTCGGCACAGTTCAGTGACATCACTGGCCTACATGTAGCTAACATAGCGAAAAATATGAGTACCTTTGCCTGTTCTATTGGGGTAACTTGCAACATAAAACTATTGATAATTCTTCATATATTTAGCACACCAAATGGTCAACAAGTGACATTTTATTTTGCCAAATTTCTCCACAAAAATAAAGATTGAGAAAAGTTAAGTCTATACCAAGCAGGACCATGCACCGTGGACATGCAGATGCCATAAAATAACTTGTGGTAAATTCCCATCATTTGCTTTAAAGGGGTCAACCTTTGAAAATGGAAAATGACAATTTTGGTACTGTAGTTATTTTTGTGCAAAAATTCATGAAAAATTACTGTTAGCGCATTAATTTAATGCCGATTTTACATAAATTTGTCAATGTTTGACTGGAGCTTTTTAGTTATCATAAAGAAATTATCAGCAAACGCAATGGTTAAAATAGAAGGTTTTTAATACATAAACTTCATACCAATGCGAACAATGACTTTGGTTTGTTTACGCCATATTTGCCTACACGAAATCAAGCATACGACTCGTTCAAACAAGAGCATGTCTTGAACACCTGTCTCTTCCACTACAAGTCCACTTAAAAGGGGCATTATCGGTTTTACGGATGAAAAATGCATTTTTGGAATTACTATTGGATGAGATTATTTCTCGAAGTTAGTGACTTTGACCAGCTCAACAAAACAACAAATGTATTTTTGTGACTTCATTACCAATCTCCAATTTTCCACTGTTGTCTGCCAGACATTCACTAAATCAAGACCAGTAATTTCACCAATTAAATATGCTCAAATCACTGAAGTGATCCAGTGGGATTGAGCTCTGTCAGTACAGTACAATACTGCCATCACAGGGGTTTCACTTTCAATATTATTATGTAATCAATATTATTATGTAATGAGGCTGATCACTCTTCTCGCTGATGTCATAAAAATCACCACGCAACATCCACGCAACAGCACAACATATGTAGATGCTAACACCGATCAAATTCAATACTGCAACACCAAAAACATAACTAACAGCTCATTATCTAAACTGGCAATTGACTTCTCTAGAGAGACTTTTGACCTCGAACATCCCATATAAATGAGACTGCTCAAAAGGAAACACCTCCACATTAATTGCCAGACGGCCGAACTACGCAACTAATAGGTCAATATAATACGTCTCCTGACAAAACGACCGGGACACGCGTGTATTTCAATGGCGAGTCTTGATTTGATAAATGAGTTTGTCAAACGAATTCACGCTCAGAAATCAGGCGAGTTAACACTGTCTTGTAGATATTCACGGTTCTTTCTTTTTCAGGATAGAACACACAGGTAACATATTTGATATCCAATGTTAAACTCTGCCAAACTTGTTTTATATTAGTCTCAAGCTTTTGCATACTTCTCTGCCTTTGAAAGCATGCATAGTCTTACCATAAGTAGCAATACTTTGCTCAACCATAGCACAATGCACAACAAAGCTCATCTCCATAGTTGAGCTCAGATGAGATGAATCCTGATGAGTTGTGTGCGACTGGCTTGAATGTACTCAATAAACTTTGCGTAAGAGACACCTAGCCTTACGTCAGTCAGTAAATGTGACTAAAATGTATATCTGCAACTGTTATTGTAAGTAATTATTATCACCCTCAAATGCGACTTAAAGAATAACCAAGTGTTATTTAACAGCAATCAACACCAAGAAGCAAGGCTTGTCTATCAATGAAACATGCAGCCTGAAACTGATTGTGCAATCGAACTTGATAATGCGTTAACTATGCCTATTGAACATCACACACCATCCTATTACAGTGATGTAAGACTCTTCTGGTTTTTAACAAATACTTAATGTCGCTTTTGTACAGCAACAAACAGGCAATCAATCAGTTACAATGCTCGAACCTCAAATCAAATATGGAAATATTCACACAAGAGACAGTGGAACACCATGATAGATCATGTGCTTTGATGTATTGAACTTCAGTTGTTGTACTTTGGGCCAAGGCTCCTTGACATAATAATACCAATATTGTTTCTCAACCTGGTGTGTGAATACATGCCCTCTATTGGAGCACAACATGACTACCTGTCATGTGTTCTATCAACTGCTACTACATAGTGTCTATAGCTACAGGACATTGGCAAGACGATCAACCAATGGAAGAACAGAAGTTTATGAAAGATGAAGAGAAAAATCAGTTTGCTGTAATTTCAAAAAAAAAAACCAAGCCATGCATCAGTTTTCAAAATAAACCAGACAACCTCGAAATTCAACAAAGTTTCGAGACACAAACTGTTTTAATACTGCCTAACCTTTGATAGGTGCTGCCCCCTGCACGTTGTTGAAATCATGACAACCTACTGTGCAAGGCAGTTCACAAAAAAATTAGTGGCCAGGTAAAATAAGGTCACATTAAACTTCAACTAAATTTTGACAAAAAGATATGTTATTGTGACATTTGTTTGACTTAACAGTCAGAAAGTTCTTACAAGAACTTTGTTGTAGTTTAATGTAGTTTAACAGAGTTCTGTTGAAGTCTGTTCATCTTTTTCTGAAAACTACTGTACATCTTCATGGCAAAAACTAGCAAAAAGTGAAAGCAAAAATTTGTTCTATCATCAATTTCCTGATTTTTGCCTAAGTTCAACAAAACTAGAAGATCCTAACAAGGATTACTCAATACATCCGAAATCTACCATGAGAAGACTTTGAAATACCTGCTCAAAAACGTTCAATGAGGCTGTGGGGAAACTCCGATGTTCGGAAGCACAAAGATGACACTGATTACACCAATCCTTGATGCACAAATACATATGATGTAATCAACACACTGAATCAGCTGCAGCTTTCCAAACTATATTCTAGTTGTCTCCAGCATCAAGGGAATCTGAAAGCAAATCATTTGGAACGTGGTCATGTCGCTTGTTGACGTCAGTTCTAGGCTTCTACTCCTGGCAGTGAATTGCAACGGCAGAGTCAAGCTGCTGTAGGTTTATTTTAGGACAGACTCGGGGAAATCTGTGCCTGTGAGATTTTTTGATTTCCCGCCTTAAGACAGGGATCGGATTTAGCAAACAGCAGCTTGTTGCCATGACTAACTAAGACGACGTCCCACTGAGCCTTGAGAATAATATTTCATTATATGACCCAAGTCTACAACCTCCCAGATGCAATCTCATGTATGGTACTAACAAGATGAGCGCTCCATAGATGAAAGACACTTGAGAGTAGAGTAGTGTGACCACGTGCTTTGTTTGTAAAGCATGGTTATATCAAAAAAACTTGCTCTGCAGAATGCAGCGAAGATCACATTATTTATGCTTGAGGCATTTTGGAATAGCATCACAATAGAAAAACTGAAACAATATGTTCAGCATGGTGAAGTCTTAGACTATTGGAGTGTTGCAAATACAATCCACATTTCGTTCAGCATTTATACTGATTAGAGCAAAATGTTTTAAGGACATAGACCCAAACTTTTCTGTCATTGTTTTATAAAGTAACAAATTTATTAAGTAATTTCATTAAACTAGCACTTGGATCAATAGCGCACTCCACCAACCTCCCTCCATTATCGCCACTTCAGTATGCTAATATAGGACCAGGGCTTGGAATGACCAATGACAAAAAAACGTGGAAACTTTTACGGCCCAAATCATGCGCGCTACCCAGCCTTGAAAAAAAAAACGTTACCACCATCAGTAGCATGCGTCTGTGTCCTTTTAGCTCGTCCGTCCACTCCCAACCCATACATTTTTGGCTCCAGAGCCGTATTATTTGTCGCCGTGGTTTACAATAACACGAGACGCCATTGAAAATCCCACCACGCTATCCCAGATGCCCCAGCAATGTTGACAATTTACGTTCCTCCGAAACATAAAGAGCAACTTCCGCTTTTCGAGGTGAACATCGTCTGCAACGCCGCGGTAAGAAAGGAATTTGCCGCGGAAATTTTATATCAAATCCGATTTTTTTTTACGCGGAAATATAATAAAATGCGCGGACAGAACATTTGAAAAAAGCGGAAATCCGCGTTTCCGCGGAAAATTCCAAGCCCTGAACATCAGAAACACACTATTGAAGATAATCCCACATAAAAGTCCTGTTGTTGTGCCACCTGTTGGCTGACACAGGTAACTAAAGAAACAAACCAGATTGCTGCAACTGGTCCGATGATTACCATTTTGTGAGCATTCGAGTTTTTTGGAACCAAACAATCATGTAATCTCCTGTTTAACATAAATGTTTACTGCTGTTCACTTAATTGTCTATTTTTAATAAAAAAACTGCGTACAAAATCTTTGACAACTTTAAAGTCGTAAAATCTTTTAGAGATCTAAAAGGACTTATTTCTTGCAGTCGGAATGGGTTTGACTCAATGTGGGACAAGAAAAGGAAGTCCTAAAAACATCACCTAGTCTAAAGATATGAGACTTGGTCAACACGGAAATCAGGTTCACAGCACAAGACTATACTTCTGCTACTACTAAATATCACAGGGCATTTACTACTACTTATTACCTGCTGGGACTGGTGTAGACTCCCTTGTTACACTAGATCGCCGTAGCGATACCTCAGCTTCAGTCATAGGTCGTAGATCCTTACGGGAGATCTTGACAGGTGTACCTTGCCTAGAGCCGTTGCTGCCTGAAGATACAATGATGATATGTTACAACAACATCCACGAAAGTAAAGAACGCCCGGTACAAACAGACATTTTCAGATTCGTTGTTGTGTGACCAAAGTTGAAGGAACTTCATCTAACTTTCACTTAACTCCAGGAAAATTGTTAGAAACTCATGAATATTGAAAATCAACAATCAATAACTAGTTCATG
Organism: Phoronis australis; assembly: GCA_002633005.1. NCBI lineage: Eukaryota > Metazoa > Phoronida > Phoronidae > Phoronis > Phoronis australis. The sequence goes on along the minus strand of NMRA01000179.1, from coordinate 93,848 downwards.
TAAATTTGAAGTGATAAAAAGAACAAGAGAATTTTACAATCAACCTGTCCACCATTATCTCATATAGTTGCATAATAGGCATGTACACATACGCAACATAAAGGTTAACATACAGAGGTGTGATATATGTGACAGGAATTAGAAACAAAATTATTTTAAATTTTAAACGTGAAAAAGAAAAAACGTTAGAATTAAATTAGGAAAGAGAACAGAATAAAAATTATCCAGTAACTAAAGAACAGGAAAGCTAAAATTACTATTTAAGGCGGGTAAATATAGAGAAAACCATAAATAATGTTTTTGTGGAAACTGAAAGAGTGTTGGCTCCCCTTTACAGTTCTCTTACAGAAGATTTCTAATCCAAAGTGTCAATATTCCGTAGTGCATTTTATTTACAACATGCAGTCTGTTAATTCAAGATTTAAAGCACAGAATACTTGTGAACAGACAAAAAGCGTGTCAGCTTTTGAACATGAAACAACTGACAGAACAACAATGAAGTGCAACACAACATGCCCTACCATCAGATTTGCTCTGCCGAAGTGGAGGATGGCTCCGCACTGCTCCGTTACCTACAGCGCACCAGTCATTAACTCAGGAATGTAAAATTCTTTGTATGGATAAAAGTTTTTGAGCACCAAAATAATGAAACACTAATTAAAACATGACTGTGCACTACAAGGCACAAAAAATATCAAAAACAATTGAAAACTTATTATTTGTTTTAGACATAAACCATGTCACCCAAAATGAAATAGTATAATTTAAGTAACTAAATAAAAACAAAAACACCATACATCGAGAAAACAATGTACCACCAACAAATTACGGGTAACTCACCTAAGTCTTGTAGTCTGGAGAGGTCGGAGGGTGCCTGGCTGGAGGGTCGGGGAGTGCTGTGTGAGCTGGGTCTGTGTGTGCGTGGCGTGGGCTCATGGGTGCCCACAGAGCAGCGACTGTCATCCACGCTGTCCCCTGTAAACAAAACACCCACTGTCGTCACTTACCATTTTCCTTCTCAAACAGATATCCAAGATAACTGCTGTCTCAGTTTAATCACAGTTTGAATACATCCATGTAATATACATTAAAGGGACACCTGAATGAATTCATGTGATGTAATTTCCTTTCAAATCTAATACTACCAGAAACACAACCAGTAATGCCAACAGAACACAGTGTTCACATAACCCACTGTCTTTCCAACCATGGAGCACATTAGTTAAAATACAGACAAATGGTATACATCGTGATCAGAGACTGTCTCAAAGTTTTGTAATCCAACAGCCATTACAAACCAAGAATAAAATACTAAAATTTTGCTTTAATTTAAAGTCAGTTACTTAAAATACAGTCAATGTAATTTTGAAAATCTTGAATTGGATATTTTTGTTTCCTGACTAATGGTACCTCCCATCATAAAGTCATTCTATAATCTAGTCAAGACCTCATCTTACCTTCCCCTACACCATCCTGACTAATGGTACCTCCCATCATAAAGTCATCCTATAATCTAGTCAAGACCTCATCTTACCTTCCCCTACACCACCATGACTAATGGTACCTCCCATCATCAAGTCATTCTATAATCTAGTCAAGACCTCATCTTACCTCCCCCTGCACCATCCTGACTGATGATACCGCCCATCACCTGTCGTAGTTTTTTCTTCAGTTCCCTGCTCGTCTTCTTGTAGTAGAACAGGTCTTTCTCCAGCATCTGAATTCTAGGTTGGGACAGACAGTATAGTCACGCTATTCATCAATAAAATTAATGAGTCTCTGTTATCTATACTATATGGTAAAAAATATCTAGTTTGGGACAGTCTCAAAAATTTGGGTAACACTGAAAGTCAAACTGAACCTTGATTCTGAAAAATGGGACAGGGGTGCTTTTGCCGTTCATCATATTTCTTAAATTTGGGACACTGTTTTCACATCAATGTTATTTGAAAACAGACTTGGAAGTTTATAAAATCATCTAAAATAGCCACCGACACAACATTTTTACACATCCCATAGTGTGTAATATCCAGGTGAACCACCTTTTGTCGATGATCATAATTCTTGAATACGGAACAGCAAATACACAAAATCTGGTACAAGGTCCAACCTTGAGCAACATAAATTATTTTTCAAAATGTCCCAAACTGGAGAATTTTTACCGTAACTATTATCCATCATCTGTAAGTCACCTCCTGTGACAGGACATTGAATACGAGAGCCTATGACATACCGATTTCACCAGAAATCTAAGAGGAGCGGTCCCTATATACTCGACAATTTTAAGAGAATGCAATGCGTGCATTCCTATGTGAATGGCACATCACACTGACTACAAAACATACAAATTGGGCGAATAGCTAGGACCTGGTGAGAGTTGTGTTACATTCGAGATACAACATAAAAATTTGCACGGGGTGCTCAATTCCCAAACTAAAAACTCATACTTAATTGTTGACAGATGAACTGTGAATCAATAATTCATTAGAAAATTCCATTTAGTTCCTGAACTTTCAGAAGTTGGAGAAGTGAAGGACAAGTCATGCCAGCACATATTCGCAGTGATGACCTGTTCCAATGAGAGACAGTATCTCACCAGAACACAAAATCACCAACACAACGGGCATGCTAAGCTCAAGACACAAGTCATTGACCACGCCTTCTAGTGGGAACAAATTGCAGGAAGTACTTTTTACGTAGGCTTTAGTGCACAATAAGAGTAAGATAGCACACACTAAGTCTAGTATACTTTCATTCACATCCAGAATGTGGAGAGCAGATTCCTCAGAAACCAATGAGATTGGATGCCAAAAAAACATGGCTCAAAGAAATTTATGAAAACTAATACAAACCATGCATTGCCAAGAAGCAGTCAGTCTAACTTTGAAAAGCATGATACCCATAAAATCCACGTCTGTGAGTCATGATTGCCAAATTCACTTATTATGCACAATTAGCAAAAGTCTGGCAGAATACAATAACAGTACATATTAGTACGTAATAGACAGCCTCGTACTTTTGCTCTGCACCACCGTCACCACCAGCACCCTCTGTTGATAGTTGCCTAACTAATAGCTGTATCTTCTGCTCATACTCCTGCTGCTGTGTCGTTAGCCGTCGGTCAGTCTCAATGGCTGCTGACTGCAAGGCAGCGTCCATGTCACGCAGTAGTCGCTCTTGTTCATCAACCTTCACCTGGAAGGCAATTAATGAACTGGGGTTGTTCATCTGTCTTGGTGTTGAAAAGCTAACAGGTCAAGATTACGAATTCTTTTAGAGAGAACACTACCAACATCTAACATCGCTGTTCCATCCACCACAAAAAAGCACTTGGTAGTAAGGAGACACAACTCTTAGGTTTGTCATTTGGACATTAATTGCAGCTTTAAATGAGGCAGAGTGGTTTGTGTAACTGTTTGGCTGATGTCCATATTCAGACAAATATGCACCTCCAAATTTTGAGGACTTTCATTAATTTGTGCCACCATGCTTTCTTCCTTTCTTCTTAACATCTGCCATTGATTTTTTTAGGATCTAAGTCATGGGAAATAGACCAAATGGGTGCAGTAGTTGGAAAAGATTACTGCATGAAAGTATCTTTGCCTTCCCCCTTCTCATACCCCCCTTTGATAATCATAATACAGCTGCCATGTTCATTTTACGCCCAATCCATATTAGTTTCCTTCAAAATAGTGTAAGGTATTATTAATTGTTAGTTTACTTATCAATACATTACCAGGACATATAGCAGGGACTACCCATCCCCAGTCCTATCCATGAATATTATTTCTGGGTAAATAAATGTAATGAACAAATTTTGACACTGTAGGGAGACCAGCACTTTTACCAACTAAGGAAACGGGATACTATTTAGCTGGAGTAGCCAAAGATTATATCTCCTAACCTGTAGTTCGCTGATCTGTAGATCCTGATGTCGCTCTGTCTCCCGTAGGTTGATGACCTTCTCAAAGTATTTGTGCAACAGAGACTTAGTTTCTGTTGCACTCAAGGAACTCAGTTTATGTACCAGGTTATCTTCACTCTGAAATAATTAAAAATAATTGTGTAAGAGAAATGTAACGGCACATTTCTAAACCTACTGCACAATATAAACACATAAAACAGATTTCTGCCTCTTGTCCAGAAATTGTAAAACAGCTTTTTTCGCAGAATCACAAGTATTATGAATCCTAGTCAAACGTTCTTCAATTTCTAACAAAGTCTGCTACATTGTGCAACACAAAAGGTAAAAATATAGTGTGCTAATGTTTGGAAAACTGCCATCAGGGGGCACAACTGTAGCTGGATCCACCAGTAAATATAGAGGGATTCTCTTATTAACAGAATAAAATTCCACAATATTTCTTTAGAGAACTTGGAAGACAACTAGCCAGGAGTAAAATGTTGTAATAAATTTGCCTTTTGGGGGCATAGCAGGTCAAATTTGTTTGAAATCATCAACAGTATACTCTCCTAACAAAAAAAATTTCTGTCAAATATACCGATGATCCTTCAACAAACTTGGTTGATATTGTGGCAGGTTTAAAAAATAAAATCTGACACTTGGGAGCAAAATGATCTGAAAATCAATGTCTAGCATGCTCTTGTCAACAGGAACATATCCGTCAAATTTCCTTCGCACGGTTTGGCAGATAAGGAGGCAACCTCCAACATACCAACACCAAAATAGCACAATTGACTACGGGGGCACAGAATGACGGAGCCATCAGAAAATTGTTTGGTGACACCAGTGGCGGATCTAGGATATCACAAGGGGGGGGGCCCAACATTTTGTCCGGCTGCAAAAATTTGCGCAAACTGAACCACGATCATTGTAGATGCGCATAGCACCGAATGGGGGGAGGTCGG
>NMRA01000179.1:59195-88599 GCA_002633005.1 Phoronis australis | reverse complement strand
CCAACACTAAAACTGCACACATTTAAATGTTTTTTCACCCGTATAATTCTAATTACCGGGGTTAATTAATAAACTCAACATTTCCCTGCGCTCTTACTGTTTTTTTTTTGCGGCAGCCAAGGGGGGCGGCCCCGGGCCCCCTGGGCCCCCCCTAATTCCGCCTATGGACACCCCTTCCACAATGCAAACATGTCTGTCGAATTCTGTTATCGATACATTGTGAGACTTGGCAGATATGACGAAAGCAACTGCTGAAACCCAAAAATTTCCGCAGTTTCATGGGCTGGAAATGGTCACCAAAACCATAACTTTCAACCCATATACGTGATTATGTTGCATGACTACACTCTTGTTTTCAATTTCAGCAGGTGTGGTAAAACTAGGATATCCTTGGTTATGTCTGCACTTTAAATATATCTGAGTGACTGTATTTTGATTTGACTTCTGAATTCAGTTGCATAAAAGTTATATGGTGGATAGCAGTAATGATGTCATATTATCCCAAGTTACATTGCCACTGTTAAACAATGCATTTGGCACCATGCAACAATCAAACTTATTTAGTGGATAAATTTTAAAATTGTTCGCAACTTAGTCTTGGTCCTTAAACTGACATTATCCAAATATACGCCAATGGCTTGTCTGCAAAAAAAACCCACTCAGATGCTAATATTTTACCCACCTGTGTCATTTGTGAGGATCTCTTCAGCTCCATCTCTTGGTCGTGAATTGCCTCATTCTTGTATTCGATGGCTGCGTCGAGTGCATCAATGGCTTCATCCAGTTCTAGCATTCTATAGTCAAACAAAACACTGTACATCATTCTGCCCAGTTTGTTAGGACATAAACGTACACCAGGGGGCAGTATTTCACTTCCAAAGTTAACTTGAACTCCTAGTTGACTCAAGTAAAACCTATTCCGGTAAGATATCACCAATTTTGACAAAAAATAATAATTCCACTTTCTTTCACTTTTCAAATTTAAGATTTCTTTCATTGTAGTGAATGACCACAATATCTCAGAACACTGTCAGTGGTTGTTGTGGCACAGCTCTTGAGATGAAGCTACTTATCCTTTATGAGAAATTGAAAAAAATGATGGTTGAGGCCAAGCAAAGTTCACAATCAAAAACTAGTAGAAAAGGCGAAGCGTCACAGGTCACTATTCGTTGCGACAGAGAACTGGTATATTGCTACATCTTATTTGGTGTATGCTGTATTTTGATCATATCCCTTAGGAAAGAGCTCCAGAAATTTCTAAATAAATCCAACCAAACAGAACATATGATGATTAATACAAACAAACTCTGACATTCAGAACAAATCCAAACTTAATAGCACTTCTCCGCAAATATGCCCTCGTTTCCAGATTTTAGTGTGCTAGTTTCAACAAATCTTACTCAAAACAAATGAGTATGTTGCTCATTTTATTTAACATTCTCTGATGTATAGCTTCTTCGTAAGATGTTAAAATGCTTACCGTCTTTCCTCTTGTGGTGACAGTAACGCCCCCTCGTACAGTTTGGTGTCCAGCACCTCTCGTTGTTTCCTCAACTTCACTTGTGCCCTCTGTAATCCATGGATGTCATCAGTAAGTTTATGCGGGTCGCTAACAGATGTCGCTGATGATAACTGACGGTTCTTCTCTGCTATCTTTCGCTCAACATCGTCTAGCCGGTGCACGACCGTAGCTATGTCCTGGTTTACACGATTTAAAAGTCAATAACAGAATGATGCAGAGAAAAGCAGAAGACTGAGGCTAGACTTTCGTGACAAATATGAAACCACCTGTTTTTAGACAATACAGGCAGTGGCAGCAGTGATTATACATGGATGAGAGTTTGGCATAAATTTATAATCAAAATTACCTCAAACTTAATTACTAAATACTTAGTTCTAGTACGTGAGTATGCAAGATGTTGCAACAGGACAAGTTCATACCTTTGTTAGCACCTGGCTGGAGCGTAACTTTTTCATTTCAAGCTCGCTCTTCTCTGCAGCAATGGCCTCACGCCTCGCAATTATATCTTCTCGCTTTTTCAGCTCCTGGAATTATGTTTGCTTACAGGTTTAACAATAATATAAAGTACATTCATCAAAACCATGTTAAAAACAGCCAATGCTTTATGCTAATACACCCCACCTATAAAGCATGCAATTTGGTGAAAACGTGAAATTTCGTTTTGTCAAGAGTTTTTCGTCTCTATAATTAGCTTGATTTGTTATGCAGATGTCACAAAACAACGGTTGGAAAAGTTTCCATAATTTATTGCAAAGTAGTGAGCTTCTGAAAACTAAGAAATAAGATGATTTTGGGTATCGCACACCTGATCATGGACACGTGTCAGCGTATACCACAGTTATGCAGCCAAGAATCATCAAACCCGCATGGTCAGTATTGGTTTACAGGTCTCTATACAACAGCTCAAAATAAGACTGACAAATGAGCTAACTTAACCAACAAATAGAAAATAAAACAAACTATTGTGTTGTCACTGGTAATATCTTTCTCATTGCCTTTACCAACAACAAATATTACGAATTATTAATTACCTCTTGCAACTTCTCCACCTGTTGTTTCTGAGCCAGCACCTTTTCTATTTCTCCGTCCAGCCATTTCTTCTGTTCCTCCATTTTTAACGTGTCGCCATCTCTGTGGAAGAAACTGCAGTCAGTAATCATGGCTTTTACTGATTCATTAAACATGTTAATGATAAGTGTTTGAAATCACAAGAACACATCATTCTGTCAAATTTTGCCATCAAAAACTGCTTTGTGGAAGATCGATAATTTCAAGCTTTTTTACAAAACATGAGGAATACCCTGTAGAAATCAAGCAATATTATGAAAAGAAATGTGATAGTGCGTAATAAGTAAAATTCTTATACACTTACTTCAATCTATTTGAGGACAGAATATTTAGAATATTTTCTCTGTGTAATATTACATCCCATCTTGGAATTGGTAAAACCCAAATTTATAGACTAACACAATGACGTTCCTTTACTTCAAACAGACCCTGGCCAGCAGAAATTAAAAAACCTACAATATCTTTGAAAACCTTGGTTCATGTTTTTGATGGAACCTATTTGTTTTCTTTATTTAACAAGTTAGCATTCTCAACACCGTGGACCCAATAAAGTTCATTAATTTGTTCATCAGGACAATTCACAGCCGCACATTTAATTTATACAGGTTTGAAGTATGAAATTTCCGCTTGAACTACTTAACATTGCCTGGGACATTAGCAGCATCCTGACATCAGCACTTAACTGCTGGTAATGGCTCATTGGATCCTTCAAAACTCATGAATTTTATTTAATCTCAGGAGAGCCTCATGTCTATTTGTTACATTTTCAGGTTAGCAAGATTGTCAAAAAGAAAACTTATGCAAGACTTGAGACAGCAAATTTGTCAAAATCAATAAGCCTTCATAGTTTTAACTTCAATACTAAATAATGCCAACATCTTACTGTAAGATAGGAGAAACACTACCAATCCAGATGTGGCTCGATAGTAACCAACTTTTCGTCATAAGCTGAGCACAATCTTGTAAAACCAAATGTATCCAGAATAAGAATTTTGAAATAAAAATAATTTATTCAAGAGATGTCGCTCCAGCACGTAACACACACAGCGTACCCTATAGTCTGAGTGGAGACACTGCCCCCACGCAGACGACGCTGCATGGCTGCCAACTCTTCATTTTTCCTTTTCAATATCTTCTGCTGCTGTTCATTTTTGATCTCCAGTTCCTTGATTCGCTGATGTTCCTTTGTTACTTCTCGCTGTAAAACACGATGTCACACTTTTAGTCATGAAGAAACCAGATTTTAAAATACCATCTCCATACTTTGAAAATACCGTGACCGGAAATTGAATGTGTTGGGAGACCCAAAAAAATGTTGGCCAGGCTCTAATAGCTGGACAATGTGACTGGAAATCCAATATTTTAGATTTGAAATTGATTTCACACAACTGAAAGATACAAGAAATAAAATGTAACACACACACGCACGCACACACACACACACACACACACACACACACACACAAGCACGCACGCGTGCACACTCACTCACTCCTGGGGCCTCAAGTGACTTGTACAATTTGTTACCATATCGTGTAAAAAACATTGCATCAGGGGATGGTATAGCGCACCTAATGACTCACAGCTGACTAGTAACACAGACACTCAATATTAATAGTTCAGCCACTAAAGTGTTTCAACTGCCTTAAGAACTGTGAGTGGTCTAATCAAAACTACATTTTACACTCCCAGCTTGTGAGTAAGAAAGATCGCTTTAAATTTAACGACATCAAAACACTGTGATCCTCCAACAGTTGAGGCTAACCTCTAACTTGGACTTTAACTCATTCTCCTCTTTAGCCTTCTTCTGTAGTAGATTATGCTGGTTCTTCATTCTGTCAACAGCCTGCTCCAACTCTTGAATTCTACAAAACATAAATCAAATTACGAGGAGGCTCACAGCAAAAAAATACTCTTGGAATCTCTACACCACAATCAATAAACAGCTCGACTGAGGCGAATGTCTCCCGGATCAATTATAAATATTCATGAATCAATATAACAAAATTATAAATTAAATAGCTATGACCACTATTATTTATAGACAACATTAAACAAGAGACAACTGTCACAGTATCCTTATAATTAAGGTTATGCAAGACTTTACTGACAACATTAAACAAGAGACAACTGTCACAGTATCCTTATAATTAAGGTTATGCAAGACTTTACTGACAACATTAAACAAGAGACAACTGTCACAGTATCCTTATAATTAAGGTTATGCAAGACTTTACTGACTAGTCATTTAGCCAAAAATCTACAAATTAAATATTTTGACCCAGTAAAAGTATACTTTATATTTTTTAAAAGTAGAAAGCTTGTAGAATTTAATTTTTGACTTTTTATCAAAATCTGATATTAAGTGGGTCATGTGACCACGCTTCTTTTAGTCACAAAGTTAGGAAAAAGAGGGTAAATCAATAGCAAAACAACGGTATCAATCAAATTTCGTTTGACATAAATGTTTCAGATGAAATCTCAAAATCGCTGTTACAGTATTCTAATTTATCATTTCACTATCATTTTATACAACTTTTGAGTTTTGTCACAAAATCCATTAAAGTCCAACTTTTCACACAAAAGTGGAACATTTTGAAAACCATTCCTAACATCTTATGAAGAACAGTGTGCAAAACACAGTATCTGAAACTTTCATGAACCACCAGATCACCCATTTCTGAGACACAATGCTCTGAAGTTGGAAAATTTTGAACATTATTCTAGGGCCTTAAATAACCTCAATCCAGTCACTTGATAGATAAAACAAGATAGCAAGTTCCTAAACTGAACATTGTTTCTACATTGACCGTATGAGATGATGTGGTTAACAACATAATGTTCGTAACCACCACAATTATTATGTGTCTTCATGTAAGGACACTTTTCGTTTTGGCTCTATATCTTTGGCAAAAGAAAAAATCACTGTCTAACAACATGTAACTACTAAATGTAAACTGAGGTTGTATTTTGTAAACAACTCACTTCTTGTCAGTCTGTGTAGTTATATTCGCCATTTTCTCAGTGTCTTTTTGCTTTTTTTGCAGAGTGTTTAGCTTTGCCTTGGTTGCCTCAATTTTCTTTCGGAACTCACTGGAAAACAAGTTAAAGTCAGTCTAAGCAGAGACAGAATACTTTGAGCATCTATTCAGTGAAACATAAAATGTCCCATGCAGCTATTATGAAAAGAAAATGTAACAAACAGTCTGTAAACAAAACAACATACTATTAAAGGAACAATAAAGAACAAAGATTTTCATACTAGTCTTTTGCACATTGACAGCTTAAACATTAAATAATCCTATCTTGAGGATTTTCAAACAACACAGCACCTTTGATTGATACACATTCAAAATTTTTTAAATCAAAACAATGATACCTTTGTAGACGTTTCTTCTCTGCTGTTTCCTGCTGCCCTTTGACCTGAAGATCTTGATAAGCCTTCTGAACTTCCTGCAGTTCCTTGCTAGTTGTTTCTTTTTCCTGCCAGCACAAAAATCATCATCAACCAGCTCAAGTAAGGTTAATAAATAAAAATAACTGAACAGTGGCTGCAGTCATTTTTCTCAATAAAAGTTCAACTGGCAGGTACTTGAAATTCAACTAAAAAATTGACCAATCGCATGATATGCTTAGAGTGAACTGGAATCAAGTGGCATGATTATTTAAATTTCAGGTGAGTTCAGACATCAGATCCAAAAATCAGAACTCTAATCGATGGATGCTTGTTCCTGCATCACACAAAGAGCTTTTTAAAAGGAACTACATGACTACACTCTTACTGTCTACAGAGTTTTTTGAAATTAGTGATCAGTAGGTCGCACAAAATCATTATTAATTCTTTCAAATCTGATATTACTTTCACTGTGGCTGTCTAACTTCAGACTGGAGTGTGCTACAGCAAAGCGATTAGATATTGAGTAACACAGAAGAAACATATTTCACTGAATGATCATATGATTTATCACATTGGGTATACTTATACACAGCTTCCTTCAGTTACTGAACACAAGATCATTCAAGGTAATCAGTCTATAAGATCGTATACATCCAGTATGTACCAAACACTGTGCAAGTGCTGGTAATAAATAAATGTCAATTTATGAAATTAAAATGAATAAAATTATTAGTGGCAGCCTCAACGGTACAATAGTCACCTTATTCAGCGCCTTAACTTTCTCAGCATACTGATGGTTCATTTTCTCCGATTCTTTTCCAGTTTTCACAAGTTCACGGATGAGTTGCTCTTTCAATCTGCAAAACGTGAACCGACATAGTTGGAACAAAATAGAAGCCACGTAAACAAAAGCAGGTTCTCTGCACAAATATACAGGATTTGAAGTATTTAGACCACTGTATACTAAGTCAATCAAAACGTTTCCAGAAAAATTGACATTGCAGAGCCAACTGGCTCCTACCACCAGGGAATCATAACCCACCAAAATAGACCACTTGAAGGAACTCGGTAAGAGAAGTAGGCCAAAATCACCATCTTGCTACATAAGGTCTATAGCCCTGCAGGTGGAAAATCAGCATGAGGTCTCACAAACCTCAGGTGGATTCCTATCGTGCAGTAACAGGTAAGCACCAAGACGTCAAGGAAAGTAAGATAAAGTCCCCTTGCGTCTTATCTCACAAAAAGTCTACTGCGTCACCACCTGAAGTCTAACTTAACATGAATAGACACAGTGAAGTCAGATTGAAGTCGTTTAGTCACCAATCTCCAGAAGGAACCAACAAAACATCATGCAAAATACTTCAGTAAGATTCCAGAAAGGTTTGGATCAAGAACTTCACTAGCATGAATTATTTTGTCCATCATCCAAGTCACATCCCAGTCCTTTCCAGTAATTTACAAAAAAATAATAGTTAACGTGGCTATAAATGTGTGCGTAACAACTGAAAAATTTAACGTCTTAATAGTGAATGGCTGTAAACATTTTGTCCTCTAACAAAATGGTCTTGTCATGGTCAACACGAAGGGTATACATTTCACGCTCAGCAATGATTGAGTGTACTCTTTGTTAATATGAGTCCCCTCCCTTTTCAGACAGTGTCCATCATTTACCGAGCAGAAAGCAATTTAAGAATGCAAAAAGAACATTCATTTGTCAATGAGAAACATTGCACCCTGACCATTTACGACTGGTTTTTACTGAAATTTTGTCAATCCACTTACTCTAACTCATTTTGAAATTAAAACCTTTGCGGCCCCATCTCTGAATTACATTGTTTTGGTCTGTATCAAGTTTTGATGCCAAATCGTTTGTTTTTGTTAATGAAAAATCTATTAGTACTCCTGATTACCTGATAAAGGAATGTTTTGAATGAAGTTCAAAGAGAAGATTCAACGCTGTTAACTTGATTTATTCCAGTTTGAAGTGTGTGACTTTAGTTTGACTTGATTAGCGCTGTGCCAGACTTTAATCTGACAACTGTGCTACTTTACACCAACAACACTTGTCTGATTACTCAGTAATTGTGACATGAAGAGCATGAAAGTTGTGGGTAGAGTTTGACGTAGATTTGGCAAAATAGGTCCAGCATACTTTGAAACCACAGCTGTCACAGTTACTGTTAGTTTTCAAAACAGATGACGATATTTCTTCTCATAGATAATCAGCGGCATTTCAAAGCAACAACTTCCCAGAAAATTTTAAAAGGATTTAGGCAACGTGCAATTTTTTCCTGCTTTCATTCTGGGATTTCGACATAACTTTTACGAAGTCAGACGAATTTTGACAAAATTTGTCAACTTTTGTTCAAAACAGTAGTACTCCTCTACTGATCAAATACGAATACTGACTTGATATTGATACTCAGATCCCTCATCTTCTGGTTAGACTCCTGCATGTTCAACTGAGACTCTTTGATACGTTTGTTCTGGACATCAATGCTTGACTTGAGCCTGTCCACCTCGAAGTGAACGTTCTGGGTGTCATCAGCAAACTTAACTGTGTTGGAATCTTTGCTACCATTTTCAGCTTTACCTGCCAAGAGATGGGGTAATGGTTGGTCATGTGACTAGTCTCCACTAACACATATCGCTTACTAGTCAGAAACAATGTTACAGGACAGAAAAGTCAAAGGCTAGCTAAAAAGTCAGACCTCCTGAAAAAGAGGTAAAATGGCGCACCAAAAAAATTCATCTGACGCTAAATATCTTCCAAACAAAATTGCATCTTTTAGTTGTTGACACAACTTGACTTAATTTGTCTTTGAGATTTTGAAAACAGTAGCTTATAAACTAGTGTATTGCCTCAGGACATAAGGTTAAATATCATCAAATTCTCCACCGCATCTGTTTATACCTATTAACGACTACGTTTGGGTTCATGCACCCTCTGAAATTTCAAAAATGTTCATGCCCATGCTCATCTTAAGACCCAATAACAAATTATGTGATCAAGATGTCTTTAAAAATGTCAGTGTGTTCATGAACACCTATATCAACAGAGTTTGCAGCTCCCAAAACGTACGCATTTAGTTTCTTTTTGATTAACAATTAGTCAGTTTCTGAAGCGAGAAAACACCAGGACCCACTCTTTAAAAGAAGATGTGAAATGGCTCTTTAGGCTCATGCATGTTCAACTGAGACTGATAGGCATTCAAATATTATCGTTTTTGAGTGCAAAAATGTTGACAGCATGTGTGCGTGATCACATTGATCATTGGGAAACATCCATTCCTAACTTCTCAAACATTTGGTTTTCAACCGCTCTTGCTCGACTCAACCCACCCCTGATTTCTGAATTTCCCAATTTAAGCAGCATAGGCATATTTTCTAACGTTCCTAACTTTTATCAAATTTCTGCATCATTTTGGCCACAGACACAGGTCACGTAAATAACTTAAGTAGTGCGATCACAAAGGCAGCAATACACAAAAGTCCCATAATGCAATGTCTGTGATCAAATGCTGTACAGATCTAATGCAAACATCAAACAAATTACTGAGTCTGTAAAAACTTTTCCTCGCTAAAAATGTTTAGAATGTAACATCAGACACAGACATGTGCGATAATGAACAAGAAGTTAATCAGAAATAACAAAAAACAAACCTTTCACCATTGTTTTGCCCAGTGGTAGCGCACTGGGCTTTTTATTGGAGGTTGTGGTTTTCTTGCTCGTTAACTTTTTCCTGACTTTGTCGGCATCATCTATGGTAAAAGTTCCCTTTAATTTGGTCTTTGTGGAGCTTAAAATGAAATTAAGACACCAGATTACAATAAAATGTATCATAATAAATTAGCGCTACATGCGATAAATTATTGGATTATGAAAATCTTGTACATAAACAGCATTACAAAAAAATTATTTATCGGAGGTGACTGCACTAATTTGATTTATTTTGAACATTTCATTCTTTCTCCAAACAGTTTTTATCACGATCATTACCCAGTTCATGAAAAATGACTCAGTACTGGCTCCACAATTTTTCAAAACACTTATAAGTTCAGTGGACACACCTTCCAAATTATTTGGGGTTCCGTGAGAACTCAATCTCTAATTTATCAAGAATATGGTTGCAGTTTTTACTAAACAAGTGATACGTGTATCTTAATCTATGGAAAAACAGTACAGTATGATCCTTCTTAAATTTAGCTTATTAATTACATCAAATATGATGGCCTCATATAGACACCAATCATCTGTTTAGTTGGGTTGCATTAACTGCTGCAATAATGCAGACTCAAGGGAACACTGAGTTTTGAAGATTCAAAACGCATTTTTTATCACTTTTACCTTCAGCTTGCATAACAAGATAATTTTATTGCCAAGGGAAAAATTAAGGCTTTCATCCTATTTAAACAAGAGTTTACTATACAGTGGCAATTTTGCTGCTGAACAGTCAAACTGAAACTTTAAAGTAACTGACAACCTTAGTTAAAAAGGATCAAATTCATAACTTTAAACACATGAAACTATTCATTTTGAAAAATTCTTAAGAATTACAGAATCTCACAATGTGCATAAATAATGCCCAGCCATTCCTAATTAGGTGACTTTTTCTGAAAAACCATCATGATTTTTCATGGATTTGATCGTAAATTCAAGAAATGAGAGTTTTCACTTAAAAATCCATGATTTGTCATGGATATCGCTTACTTCCACATATGAATCTTTCACACATTGCAAATTCTGTTTCTTTTTATAGTGTGCCTGGAAGTACTTAAGGTCCTTAAGTCTAAGACATTAACTGACTCTTAACAAAGGCAAAAAACATTCAATTTTTCATGGAATGTCCTCAATTTGACAATAGAGTTCTCGCGTTAATACGGCTTTAATAAAAAGTCCCAGACACGCTTTTAAGGCTAATATAATGGAGGAAACATATTTAAAAGTTTCATGTGAAAATTTTCATGTCTGTGGCGTTTAGTAACAAAATGCAGTGTCTGCAATTTCAGAAATCTGATTGAGGCAACAATTGCCTGTGGCTTTTTCAGAATAAAAATATGATTTTAGAACTAGAAAGATTATTGTCACGTTGGACTATGCATGTGCGTATTACTGGGATTGTTTTGGGGAGTTACTGACAGCAACCCGTTTACCAATGAAAATGAATTCTTTAAAATTGCAGTAGAAATTACATGTTAATATTTTCATGACCTTTCCACTAATTGACCTCTTCCGGTGCATTATGAGCCCCGATGGTTAATGCTAAGAATCACAGATGTTTTACTTTAAGCACTTCAGAATACAAGATGAATGAATTGGTCAAACTTTACAATTCAAACTCAATCGTATTTAGTAAACAGATATGTAATTTTGAAGTCTCTAGCTCAAGATTTTAGTTTGCACTCAATGACCTTTGACCTATTTTTTCTGATTTGTTAGGCCTATTGCGTAGTAAAGTAGGGTGTTCAATTGCCATGTTGGCTTACACCAGTGTGCTAAAATTGAAAAGAATTGAAAAACGTAAGATATAACATTTTCAACATTAGATGACCTATGCACTAATTGACCCTATCCAGTGCATTATAAGTGTCTTCAGGAGAATTATTGCAAAGCCCATGAAAAATGTGTTTAATGCTGCGAATCACTGTTGTCTAATGGTTGACACATGAGAATACTTGGTGAATGAATAGGTCAAATTTCAGAAGAAAAATGCACCTAATGACCCCATGTTTGCACTAAAGGACCTGAAACTTTGGATTTCAAATTGAATTACCTTTGCCAATTAGACCTGTGAATTTGAAGTGTCTAGCTCAAAATCTTAGTTTGCACCTAATGACCTTTGACCTGTTACACGTGATTGGATGACCCGATTACTTAGAAAAGTAAATTTTTAAATTGCCTTATTGACTTATACCTGTGTACCGAATTTGAAAAGAATAGCTTTTAAAATAAAGAAGGAGTAGCATTTTAAAAATTACATGTCCTTTGCACCAAATGACCTTTTCCAGTGCATTTTGGAATATGAATATAAAATGAATCAAAATTTATATACTGCCTAAAATCATATGTTAACATACCTCCAACCATTTTGGAGTTATTAAGTGTCAAAGTTGGTCGGAAGAAGAATAAGAATAAGAAGAATAAAACTGAAGAAAACCCAGGAACAACAGTACTCTGCGCTTGCACGCGCAGAGTAATAAGAATAAGAATAAAATTGAAGAAAATCCAGGAACAACAGTACTCTGCGCTTGCATGCGCAGAGTAATAAACCCCAAAGATTATCAAATTTTAAATGACAAACTTTAATACCTGGATTTGGCAGATGATGACCTGTTACTAGCCACCTTTGTACTGCTGCTGGTGTCACCATCATCATCATCATCATCACTACTGAAGTTGTGATGAATGACTTCGTCATCATCGTCAAGGCGATTTACAAGCAGCTGACTTCTGGCACGGAACCCCTGCATCACGCGCTCCATGGAGAAGAGGGCGGGACTAGTATGAACATTTCTGGACATAGGACGAAAACCAGCACCCTGGGGGGTAATTGCACAGTTAGGCAGGCTTCAACTTTGAGCGCATTCTTACAAAAACAGCAGAGAGGCACAAATTTCAAAGTGCATGACGACCTGGACTCAGCATTGTTGAGCCTGTCTTCATACATTACAAGAAAAGTGAACATCTGTCCCTGGTAAACATATTCGGATAGTTAAGTTGTTATCTTTGTACATAATAATAAAATATTCACAATTTGAAATCAAAGCATACACCATAGTTTTCTGCCAATGTCCGTACCTACAATTTTAGGTAACACAGGCTCCGGTCCTGGGGGTATCTTAGACTCTTGATTATCGCCATCAAATGTGATTTTTAAAGCATTTTCCAAATTAACTGTTTAACGAAATCATTGCGATGTCCAAGTCTTTTGAAGTTAGGATAAGATTGTGAAGAAATGGAAAAGGTAAATAATTGAGAATGCCAACAAAAGCACAATGTAGAATCTCATAGGCTACAAAAATTTACAAAATAGTTAACTTCTTAATTCTTGTCTGGTGGCACGAAATTCTTGGAAGGAATTTAAAAGCAATCCACAAGACAATTTTATTTTTAATAGCAGATTCAATATCCTTACTGCAAATTTTTGTCCATTATCAACAAGATGACATTTCGGTAAATTTTGTGAAAGTTCAAAGTTTAAAACCGGCTTTTGGTTTGAAAGTGGGTAATTTTTTAGGCATTATGACCCTTCACAGCACAGTTAGTACTGGGCACAGACAATACACCCATACCATCAACTACAGCCGTCTTGAAAGACATGTCAGAGCAGTGTTACTTAACAAAGACCCCCCCTCTTGGATACATTACTTAATTCACAACCACACACATACAAGGTATGCAAATCTGATACTTTATCCAGAAAACAACTGAGTGTGAAACCATAGAGCACACTGAATCCTTCATGTGACACCAATGTGGCTTAGAAATGCACTTAATGGAACCCCAAAGATGACATTAAATCCATCAAATAAGCAAAATTTCAGGGTGAAAATGTGACTGATTCTCTGTTGCTTAAGGAACATTTTTTTCTAGTAATTTCTTCTAACTTTTTATAAAGAAAATTATGACAAAGCCAATTGACTTTTCACTAAATTTTGTTAATTCTGAATGTTTGGACAATGCTTCTGTTGCACCTACCTGGCTTGGGGGTCTTTTCTGACTGTGCACAGGTACAGACATGGCCCTCCTCGATGTACCAGGAGTGGATGAGTTACTGTCAAAACTGCTCCTTGTGGCTGGCTTTGATGACATCTCCTAAAATATCAAAATTGTGAAATTCTTGATAATTCAAATAAAGGGTATACTAGTCAAGCCCAGATTTAATACCTTCTAGTAATTTCTGAGTTACACATGTCATCATTGAGAAAAATTTTGGAATTATTACCAATAAAAAAAAACAGAAAGAAATCATCAAGTCGAATAAAATTCTTAAGTCTAGAGTACAGCTGCATTTGTGACACTGCAGAGTAGTAGCACACATCTCAAGTCGTCAAAGAGAAAATCTATGAAGAAAATCAGTGCAAAAATAATGAGAAAAGAAATAACAAAAAGTCCATAAACTCAAACAGGTGTGAAATGACACATAGCAAAGTTTGGTATCAGTAGGGTTATACACTATTAGGGATTCATAGTTAAGTTATTTTTTAATAACTACTAAAAGGTTACTAAACCCTGTTTTGATGATTTCAACCCATTCTCATTCGGTCACTTGCTAATGCATCATTGGCATCAGTCTTTCAACTTGAAGCTAAACGCATGAATCACCTAAAACTAAATACTCCCTATGTCACAGATTGGACATTATAGACCTTGGTGGGTGGTCTTTCTTTACAGTTGCCGTGTAATTCCAAAAGGCGTAGGTCACGCTTGCCCATTTAGTAGACCTTGAAAGGACTTTTCAATTTTTCCTCCAAACTTTTGAGGGTTGTAGAGGGTCACAGAGCATTACTTTGTTTCAGAGAACTGGGTGGGAAAGTCGTTTTTAATTTTTGTCAATAGGCCAAAAGCGGGTTTGGTGTACTTTTAAAAGTAACATTACATGCATCAAAAGTGTAAATTTGATTTCTAACATTGTTCTCACAAAACCACTTTATGCCACAAATATTCATGACCAATCACGTAACAGAAGAAAACTGAACTGATCAGTCCCAAAATGAGAACACACACTAAGGGTCTCTGCAAACCTTGAGACGCTGCTCCATGTCAGCCATTAACATCTGCTGGTTCAGTAGCGCCCCCTCCTGTTGTCTGGCCTTTTCCATGGCAGACTCCAAGTGTCTTGCATACTCTTCATTCTCTGCTTGCTGAAAATAGGTTATTAACATTCTTATCAATGATTGATTATCACTTGATAAGTGCTAAATAATTTGAGTTACCTCCCCTCAAGGGTTCAAATGCCAAAAGGAGGCATTTTCCACAAAGCAGAAATCTCCCTATACATCTCATGTATCCCAGTAATCCTTCATCAGTCTAAATCTCAACAAAGTAAGTGTTCTGGCATAAATAATTCCAAACCTATTAGTTAGCACTGATCATGAAAGAAATAAAGCTGTACGATGGTAGCTGTGTTAACATGCATGGAACGTAATGTTGTGCTATGTGCTCCTTTTGTCAGATTTAATTTCTTTAGACCCGTTGTAAAGCACAGAGTTACGTCATACAGTAGTTTCAACAAAATTCATTTGACAATCTCCAATTGCATGGCACAAAACACCCGCCCACATCTAATTCATGAGTCACAAATTTCAACTGCACCACATGCTACGATACCAAATTTACCAAATTCAGAAACAAAGTTAAGTTTTAAAATCCACAACAGAACTACGTGGTACTTTACCAGTCTTTCACATTCTGCATTCAGTTGCTCTATCTCACCGGACTTCTCTGCAAAGATTTCCTCATCATTTTTCAAATCATTGTGAGCCTGAAAATACAAATTTAACACAATCTATTACGTACTGAACTTCAAGACAAACTCTTTAACATTTTCCAAGTAATATATCCAGTTTTGAACATGAAAAAGTGCTGCTATCCTAGATGAATTTACGTCCACAAAAACAAGCCAATTTTCATCCAGGTATGTGATATAATCATGCGGATATCAAGCCACATTTCCACTTGACAACAGAAAGTCTAAAAATGGTTATTATACAATCCACACATTCAAGACAAATATTGAGTTTTCTCTAGGTGAATCAATCGGCTCTGTAAATTATAAATGTGTCTCTAATTGATCAATAGTCTCAGAAATGTGACCAAGAGCCAACCAAGCAGTGTTAAGAAACACCAGACAAACCTTTCTCAATTCATTCTTCAAGTTTAACACCGTCTCATTCTCCCACTGATCTCGACTCAAAGTTTTGGGGACTTTGTTCTTTAGCTGAAATGAACAATAACAAGTCAAATCCAAGAGACACGCCTTCCTTCAAGACTTGAACATTTTCAAAAACGAAACTATGGTTGCCTGATGAGAAGTTGGTTTTCCTAATCAGTTAGACAGAATGGAGTCAGTCACTTGCAGGAGCTGTGACCTCAAGACAATGTCAAAATTGCAAACTTGAAAAAAATAAGATACAAGAAAGTCGTAACTGAATGTTGTTGAGAAAACAACCAGTGAACTCCGTGCTACCATGTAACTTAAGAACACCATCAGCACATACACTGATTTCATACCTTGAAATAAAAGTAACAGTTGAAACATTCTGTGCCCATAACCTTATCAACAAATAACAGCACAATAATAAAAACACGCAAACTTGTGAATGAAAAGTGACAATGAGTTTCTCCAATGTGGTATGTCCAACAACGTTCAGACCTCCTCCATCAAATCCAGCCAATCTTGAAGACGAAACCTCTGACTTTTGGACAACATGTCGCGCCCCTGGATCTCCGTCAGCTGGGTATACGCCTCTTCTGCCACCATTTTGTAATGGGAGCATTCCGTCTGAAGTCTAAAAATTAACAACTCATGTACGTTTTTACTGTTTGTTACTGTGGTATCTACTGAGCGGGACTTGCATTGGACACAGGAGCACTGCTTTAAAGTGACATTATTGGTGAGAAAAACATGTACTGAAATTAACCCAAGCACTGGTTCGAGCCCGTAACCTTGGCACTCGCCCTCAAATGTTCTGCTTACTGAACTAAACACAACTCCATGAGAGACAGTCGGAGTATTTTAAGCATATAGCTACCATCCTCAATTTCAGCAAATATCTGGCAGACAATGGTGAGCAGGGTGACAGTTGGCAAATCGAAAAAATCACAAAACACAAGTTACATAATTTTGTTTTATAGCTAAAACTTCAAAACCTTATCATATTCATCAATAGTCTCAAATATGCATTTGTCAACCATAAAAATAATTATTTTACTTTAACTAGTCCAACATGCCAATTGCAATAACAAGTAAATACTTTCACAACAAAAAATAAAGGGTAAAAGTAAAAATGTGCAAAGCGTTTATTCAATATTATCCAGTTTCTTCAGCAACATTATCAAAAATTGTTTTTGGCTGATGCAAAACAAAATTTAAACAACCATACAATCACATCGCTTACTGAATAGTAATCGAGACCAATGGCAAAAAAGAAAAAATTTCCAGGTGACAAATTTAGTCATACTGTTCTACAAATATATAAAAATGTTATTTTGTAATTTAACTGCAAGAAACATTTTTTTTGCATGAAAAAAGTCAAAATAATGACACAAACGTAGACAAAAAAGAGGAAACTGGGAATCATATAACAGGAAATCGAAACCAAAAATGAGAAAATCCTCTTAAAAAAGGAAAATTGCAAGCCCTGAATAACACTACATAAAATAGCCCTTCTTTGAGGCAAGGACACACAATACAGATCTGAATGCTATTAATATTCCAATAACTATAAACTCTTACTTGATCACTTGATCTTCCAGTGTCTTTATCTGACCAGCCTCCATCACAGCTCGCTCCATGTCCACCTCTGAACCACCAGCTGTTAACACAGAGGTACGCTGGCGCTGCAACTCCTCACGAAGTGCCTAAATAACAATTTTAGTTTCATCAAAATTAAATTTTGAAAGTCATGAGAAATCTAGGTCATCTAGGAACTACCATAAGATGTCATTAACATAGGGCTCTAGAATAAATGGGTACATTCTCAAAAATGGATTTTTGTAGCAGATAAGCGTATTTTTAACAGTACAATAATCAGAAAAAATCCACTTGACCCCTTCATTCTAGTGACTCTGATATTGAGTTCCAAATGCATTCAGACATTACAATGGGGAATTCTGGGTAACTTTGTCAGATCATATTTAGCTTCACTGCATTCACCTGTTGACCGTTTGACAATTCCTTGGTTATGTGTTAAACAATGACAAAACAAAACAAATTATGGGCAATCATGATTTTACCTTTATTTCAGTCTGCATTTCTTCAAACCTTAAAGACAGCACATCTCTGTTAACCACAGGTTTATTCTTGATGTTCCGCGCCTTTAAAACATAAAATTAACAAATAGAGCACATTTTTTCTGTTTGTAAACAAATGTTATGACGCAGTATGAAACAAAAAACTACTTTCAAGGCAACTGCCGCATAGCTATTCAAAAGTAACTCTCAACATTGCCAGAATGTGTATTTAACCAGATGAACATGACAACTGTATGAGAGCTTCTAGAGAAACGAAGAAGAAATAAGACACAGCATAATACTGTATCCTTTAATGATGAGTAAACACCCACGATCGCCTCAAAATCCAAGACTGACTTCCAACGCTTTTCACTTTTGAATGCCTAATGTTTATGACGCAGTGTTCTTTGCGCTATTCAACTTAAACTCTCGAGATGTTTACCTGAACAGGCTACAAAATTAACATACAGTACACACTTTCAATACATCTACATTTGTCCGATGTGACCATGAAGAACACAACGCTGCCAACGTACAAATTCTATTTTTGGTTAAAGAGGATCATGACTCACCCTATTGGCATACTTGAGAGAGTTGAGGGTTTCATCAAAACTAGAACTGGCCGGACTGATGCAGCAAATCATCACCGTATTAGCATTACCACCCAGAGAATCCTGTAAATGAACACAGCCCAATAATACGATTGAGGTGTACATGATTGTGTGCCTCAACAATACCATTGTTTACATGTGTGCCTCAATAATACCACTTTATACAAGTGTGCCTCACTAATACATGTGTGCCTCAATACCATACTCGTCCTTGTTACGGCCCATGCTCGGCTTACCGCCCACCCCCGAAAATTTCAATTTTTCATTTTTAAGCGCCCATACTCGGCTTACCGCCCACTCCGTTTTTTTAGATTCCCAATTAAAGCGCCCAGGGCGGTAACGCGGACGAGTACGGTAATACCACAGTATACATCGTGTGCCTCAATAATACCACTGTGTGCATGTGTGCATTAATAATGCCACTGTAAACAACTAAAGTGTAATGAAACTTTGGAGAGAACTTATAACCTACCAAATTTTGACAAAAGAAAAAAAACTCACTTTCAGCTGAAAATAGATGTCATAGTAAAAACACAGGATACTAACAGTAAATATTCTGAAAATAGAAAAAACATGTTTAGGGCTGTTCCAGCAAAATCTGTATGGGAGGGGGGAAGGCACTTTTATTTCATACCCACCGCCCATATTTTTCATTTATTTCTCCAACCCATGACCCATAATTTTTTAATTATTTTTAATAGGTTAAAATATAAAATCCAACACTTGCAAACAAATTGCCTCCAGGAGGACCTGTTAAGAACTTAGATGATTGACAGACAAGAACTAGTTGTCTTGTCCAATATTGTCAAAAACTAGAGTAGCCTGTGAGCAATACTTTTGGCAGCCACCAGGTGTGTCTGTTCAACATGTGCCTATAATTTCAATGAACATTTTTTCAATTATAAGGATCTATGAATCTCAAACTGTCTCCACGAACTCTCTTATACTTCTATGTCAAGTGAATATTGGAACTTGTTTATCTTACTCCTCACACTTTTTATTTAAAAATCATCAATTTTCTTATATGTGTTAACACCAGTTTAGTGTTGCATAACTTTTCAATTCAATAGGACTGCACACAAACAGTTGGCTCAAATCAAGTTGCCCATGACTTGATCAATGGCTCAGTGAACATATTGCACTCTGTTAACTGGCAATATGGGCTTTTTTGTACTGGGCTAAGTTAGGATTTTTGAGATTTGATGGCTGAAGTAACCAACGTGTCAACATTAACAGGTCAAAAAATACCACCCATTTTTAATGCATCACTTCTTACAGGTCAAAAAATACCACCCATTTTTAATGCATCACTTCTTCCAGGAACGACCACCCAAAATTTGAGTTTTTTTCTGAAGACCACCACCCATGAATTTTTATTTCTACTGCCGTCCCCCCCTCCCACACGGATTTTACTGGAACAGCCCTTATTATTTCAGAAACCCTGAACATTGACTTTAGAGGACAGAAACCTAGCTGGTGAATGCTGGACATACTTACTCATAGGTTCGGTTAGTTTATTGATATTACATGAATCGATTGCACATTACCTTGAGTAGCCTGGTAATCTTGCTATCCCTATAGGGAATATGTGAAACCTTGCGTTTAGTGTCACCCAGAGCGCTGATCACATTACCCAAGGCTAGCAGGCCACTGTTGATATAGACAGACTCTGAAACAGAGAATCACAAAGTTGGTGTAATGTGTACAATGGATACAGATTTGAAACAATAAAACTTCAGACTTGTTCGTGATTATTGCTGTTCCCTGGGTTGCTCAAATGAATCACGCAAAAAACAATGTCGCAAATACTTGTGGATGAGAAATCGTGCTTCGTTTTCATCAACTCAGTTCATCATGGATTGGATCGAGTAAAAATTGGTTTTATGCTCTCAAAACATAAAAGAGTTTGAGTTATGGATATCTGCTAAACAAATAATACACTGTCTTGAATCTCTTAATAACACCGTAATGTTCGAAATAGAGGCCTGCCTGAAATTCAGAAAGCAGGCCCAATCAAATGCAAGTCTATAGGTTGATTACTGAAACAATACAGAATGTCGGCTCATGGGCTCAGTTCTGGAACCAAAAAAACTTGTTTTACTTACGTTTTTTAGGATTTCTCAAAATGGGCAGAGGAAGATAGAAAGTGGAAAGACAGAATAGTCAATAGAGTGTTTATCAAAGGGAGTAAAATACTGATTTCTGCACGACTTGTAGGAACCATAACTGGCAAAGGCGGTTCAAATCTAGACAATGAATAAAAACTTTGAGCTCCATGAACAATTTCTGAGTACAAATTCACACATGAGAAGCTATCTCCCATACCTTTAAACCTGTCACCAACATTTCCTGTCTTGTGCGCCCTCTCTGAGCCGGCCAAGTCGACAAAGTGAAACTTGGCACTCATACAGTGAGTCATTTCTGAAATATGTAACAATCATATCCAGTTGCTCCATCAACACAGGGCAGTTTAGCTCAACATTATACTGATCAAGGCTGTCTCCACGACACGAGATTGTCTTGAAGAAGGTACATGTCACACAGACCATTTTCACGAAATCCTAAAAAGACCTAGTACCATTTAAATTCAGATAATTTAACTAAATGGTACTTCAAAAAGATGGACAAGCTTTAATATAATTGTCACGTCACTGTCAATGAACTAGCTTTTTGATTTTGTCCATGCAGTAAGTGTAGGGTACGTAGAGGGTTTGTAATGAAATGGCCAGTGACATTGGATTGCTCATTAAAGCCTGTGCCAACAGTTGTTGTACTCCTTGACACACCTTGTATGTCACAGTAGTCACGCAGAGTTTGTGATCATAAATATTGGAGTATTTAAAGTGGAAAAAATACACATGAAAATCAATAAAAAATAGTGCAAACACTGAAACTTCAATAATACAAGACATGAACACAAGTAAAAACTATAAGCTAACTTAACTTGCCAAGTAAAACATGAAAGCATACTTTGCTACACCTAAGTCAGTCACTCAATAGATTAAAAATAGAACCACGAAAGGTTGGGCACTTGTTAATGTTTGTTCTGGGACAAATAATACAAGTAGCACTAGCACTCTAGCTGATGTTGCAACTACCAGACAATTTCTGTGAGCACAATAAACAGGACAAACCCGTTGAGTTGCCTTCGTCCAACACCTCATCAGGAGAGATCTGTGCGCTGGACGACTCTTGCTGGTCCCCCTCTGTCCAGTGTTGTTCTGGATAAAGCAAAAGTGTTCTCAGAGGAATTATTGTAATACTGCACAGACAATGATTCAGATGAAAACAAATCTAGTAAGTAGAGCATATCCAAATAGGGGAAAATAAAAAATCCGTAAACTATAATTAGGGAAAAAACAAAATTTTTCATCTTTGATGTTATTTCCAAACAAGACTCTCTTCCTACAAGTGCCAGTATCTCTATTTCCAATCTTTACAACAACCAGACCCACTACTGATTACACCTCAGTACCCAATATGCCATGGCTCAAGACTAGAAAGCCAAATTAAAGTTATGTGAGAGTAATTATTTTTGTGGGAATAGCCTCAAGTCTAATGGACAATTGATTCGTGTGTCACTCACCAATAATAATTGTGAAGATGGAATGTGAACGACTGGAATGTTCATTCATCTGGGTGGAGCCAGTGTGCCGGGAGGCGGAGCCATGTTCCAGAACATACATGACCTCATCCTTGGACTCACATGTCACCTCACGTGTGCCAGTGATTACTGCAAGATAAATCATGAAGGTTATAAGGACCCTTCCAAAATAATAATACAAAACTAATTAGAAGGAATAAGTTGCCAGGCTGATAACCACTCTGACTAAAGCCTGGACAGCAAAATCCATTTACTGTACTTGGAGCTCCTGGCCAGTGACTCGAACTAAAAACACTGAGACTAGTACATCTAAATTCAATGGACATGCTCTTTTTATACAATGTGATGAGAGACCACACCCTGCAGATGGATTTGATAAATGAACCCAGACCTATTGTGTAACAGTGAATACAGTAAGGTTGGGGACTTTTATCTGGGTCTGACACAATGAAACAGTAGAACGACACAGTGTAACTCAGAAATAGACAGCATTTGACTCTTAGAAAAAATTGTTTAGCTTCCTAATATATTATGCTCAAGACAAACCAGTGTTTCCGTGGTCGTCCTCTCGCACATGCAGGTCTTTACTGGAAGTCTCAATATCCAGCAGGTCTCTTAGTTCTTCTTTGTACAGCTCGATGTAGGACACTTTCACCCCAACCTGGTGCGTTGTGGGTTTGGACTGAAATGAACAAGCCACAGCCTATTCAGAATTGGTGACAAATTTTTTAAGCCTCGGCATTTCACATTTAGACTCAATACTTCAACTCACATAACCTGCACAAATTCAGCACGGCCTGTTGCAAATTCAATCTCTCACTGAACAAGCCAATGCTTCAAACAAGTTAGAGAGAAAAAATGAAATCTCAGAGCACAGAATTTCGAAATATACTATGGTCAAGCATCAGACACACATTGGGAACTATTTCAAACCCAACCTTGGCTTATAGTGCCTAAGCTTAAGAGGCGAACCACTGAGACTGCTATACAGAGGGCGCCTTAAACCACTGCAGCATGAAGTGGTAAGACACGATAATTCTAGTCATAACTAAACTTACTTGTATGATTGAAAAAATTTCTTGGACGGCACGTGGAATTACTCCAAATTCTTCCTCTGTGAGCGATGCGATATTGCCTCCACCAATTGTATAAGTTTTGCCTGATCCCTGTAACATTGATAATTTTCTGGTGAATTCCCCATAGTTACACATTAAGTTAAGGAGGGAGAAACACTCCAGTGGCCAGACCCATCAATACTATGGCTATACCATTGCAAGTGGCAGCAAATCTGTGAGCAGTATGTGATCACCAGATGCAGAATAAGGCCACTAGATTTTAATGTTCAGCCAAAGTATTAATGAGCCAGGTCACGTATTCGTTTTCCCACACTGAGGGGTTCCAGAAGATTGAATCAACAGTCATTTTATCATTGGACCACTCGGTAGTCTGAATTGTATAATATGTTTTGATTCACTGGACTTGAGAACAGGATGTTAACTTTATTTTCAGATGAAACTAGTTGATGCCCATTTGATGACAATTTCAAACACAAGTCACATGCAAGTAGTGATTATTGTAAACCACCTTTTAGTGCCAATTTCTCCAATCCTCCAAATAACAGTTGGAATGTTTTGATCGATATAAAAATCACCAGTTTTAAGAGTCTGAAACAGCTATAAGATTTGTAATTGTCAGCACTGCGTGAGCAGCTATTTCCAAAACAGAAGGTGGAAAGTATGGAATAGCAAAAAGTTCTGTTCTTCTTTTATGTGGTTATACTGAGGTCAAAATGCAGTTTACGGGTGTTATTTTTGACATGATAAACCGCTTCATTCTCTACATTTAATTTTATTTTGAAGTTAGTCATGTTTGGCCCGCCGAAGAGGCACTCAGTGTAACTTTAATGTCTAATCACCAGCAGTTCAGAGGTCTAGAAATATTGCAAAAAGCAGCCAATAATATATACTTACCGTTTGACCATAGGCAAATATTGTGGAGTTGTAACCTTCAAAGCAGCTCCTGACCAATGGTTCAACACACGTTTTGAACACCTCCTCCTACATGGATATAAACAGAGAGTGGACAAACAGTGAAAACAGAGTTACTGTTGGCAGTTTGCAACACTGATGAGTTCGTCTCTTGAGTAACTACACTTCGGGTGTACATAACACACACAGATGTAGTCACCCACTTGATGAACGACATTCATGTGGTGATTTGGAAGAATGCAATGTAATTGTGAATGTAATATCAAATAAATCATGCGCAAAGTATGACATTTTTTGAACATCTAATTAACAAACAATGTCAATGGCACAACTGTTCAAATTTATTTTACAACAATTCGAAAAAGGATTACTCAGAAAATTCTATTGTACAATAGCTATGTGCCTCATAAAGCAACACAAAGAATTCTGATTATTGGTAGCACTGCAATCACCTATTGAAAGATAAAAATGACAATTTTGAACACCGTTTTTGAAAATGAGTGGCTTCCATACTCGAAAACAATGGACTGAGTTATAAACCTGCTTGCAATATTGTGAAATGCTTGGATGAATGGCTGGCAAAAGAGGCACTTCATTGGAATTATCAATGTTTATATTTCTTGCACAATATGACACCAGAACCAATATTATGATGTCAAAATGCTTTGTCCAATTAATACTGAGACAAGTAGTCTTCACAAACCAACCCAACAAGTTGATAGTATTCAGTAACTGAAATGACAGTTAATTTTTGTAACTCGGTTAGTCTTACCTGAGAACTCTTGGACATGAGCACATGGTCAAAGGTGAATGATCGATCCTTCCCAACGACAATCTGGTTGTTAGAGGGCACCACTCGTACACACAGTTGCTCCCCAGACACCTTCTCTTTGGGAAGCAACGGCCGGACCTTTGGTAGAAAGTGAGAAGCTATATTCAGGATGCAAACAACAAGGAGTATAAAATGCAGAATTTCCAGAATTCCATATCCAAAGAAATACATCAACAAGAGACTTGAGTTCATGCTGATAAGATGATGTGACTGTCAGATTTAGGCTAATAAATGTGAATTACGTGAGAACAGTTTCAATTAGAAATACTGTCATAAGCTGTTCAAAAGCAACTTTTTCTTTGTTCAGCTGAGTGGAAGATGCCTGAGCCTTCTTACTGGGGAATTTTCCAATTAAGGAAATTCACTTCCAGTCACCTTCAGATCCACTCAAATAAAAACCCTTCTGAGGTCGAATGTCAGTAAGCATTGAAATTGATTCTAACCTTTGGGTTAATTTTCATAGGGAGGGAATTTTTGTCCTGGTAAGGAGAATTCTGTTTGATTTCTAAGTATTTTTAGAGAACCATGAAATCGATCTTCAACATACTCCGAAACTGATTCATCTAGGGTCCCTAGTAAGAGTGCATGGTTGCACAAGCTACAGTCACACAAAGGACAGTTATGCGGTGCAGCATGCACCATTTGGGAGATGTCAGTCTGCATGTCAATGTGTCTGCATGTTTCAAACATAATGTAGAATTGCCGTGAGCACTTGACAGGGACCTCAAGGGTCTCACACTCCACTGATTTATCCACATTATTTTGAAAACTCTTTTCCCTGTCACACATTGTGTGTCATAGAAGAGATAAGCATACCAGCAGCTGACGCAGCAAGTAGAGCTACTCTTGTTTATCACATTGGTGTAGACTCACAGTTGAACTGTGGTTTTCTGTTGACCCCAGACCATCCGGAGTTGTACCATATACCAACTCCGGACGGTCTCTCACAAAGATTTAGCGTTGAACTTATGTACTGATTTCACGTCCACTAATAACAGCTGAAGCCTCACCATGCTCCAGCAGATGTAAACAATTAGTAAACTCTAAACATCTGACATTTTGACACAATTAAATAGAGGTAGAAAACGGTTTCTTTAATGTTTTTTTTTTGGTTGGTTTCATATTTTTGATTTCTTGTGTGCAAAATTTGCCAAATACGGTGTTCTGAGACAAACTTTAACTGTCACCGCCAAGAAACCATATGACATTCTGTGTCTGACATTATAATGTCACATAAATCGGGCAAGATGAGCAATCAATAAAGTAGGTCAAGTTGGACAAGCATTACACGTGGGAATCAATACCACACACAGAGCTACAACAACAGTCTAGCTCACATGTCCACTGAATTGTCTTGCCAGTCTACTTTGCAATTTTCCCCCATCACAATGTCCCGTGTAAATCTACGTCATTCTTACCCGCACAGCAACTCTCACATTGACCTCTGCCATTCTGTGAAGGCTTCACAGCCACCTAAAAAATAAAAATTGTCAAAATAAGCCATATATATAGCCATTACAAAGACAGAGACAATGACACACCTTGTACTTTCTGCACAGAGACTACTTAGATGGTTGGTACTCATCGCCAAGGTTTACAATCAATGCTCAAAACTGAATGACAAATTATATTGGTGTTGCAATCCCGGGGCTCTCTATCAAATGATGGATAGGGAATGCTGCCTCACAATGAAACGCCAAACCAATCCAGCACCTAGGAAACAAGGAAAGTGGGTACCTGAGACAGGGGAAATATCCAACCCATATCCTATCCATACCTCTCTAATGAGTGACAAGGCTCAACGTATCGAGTTGAAGGTCTCATTTGAGACCTGAGATTTCAAAATGCAAGCTGAGATTTTGGTGAACTAGCATTGATTATTTCCAAGTGATGTCAGCCAAGTTTTATACACTTCCCTCCATAACTGACAAAAATCACTAAGCAACTTGCACAAATGCCATAAAATTAACCTGAATCATCTTTTCTGACCACTCTTTCAATCAGTTGCCCAGATCGGCAACAGGCCATTTTTACATTGTGTGCACCAGGAGATATAACGTCATATTCCTGGGTGCGTGCAGAGTAAAAATGACTAGTTGCTGATTTGGGCAACTGAACAGAGTACTGCTTGGAAAAAAGTTTGATTACGGGTGTATTTGTTTGAGTTGGAAGAAATTAAAGACATCGATGGCCTCCTAATGGTGTCCCTTTATTCCAAAAAGGTAAATAGCAACCTCAACTTTGATAGATTAATCAGTGTGAGCGATAATTCACCGAAAAGCTTCCAGTGTATGAAGGCCCAATGGGAGCATAACCGTTATATACAGCTAAGTAGAGACTGTGGCACTGTCTAAACTTTTCCAGGTAAAAGTCTAGTTGCTGGGTCCCTATTCAATCCTTCACATCTCCTACAAAAATGATCCCACATGGATGATATATTCCTCAATCGATTCGTCACTGTCCACTCTTTACCCTTATGCTAAAACTATTTTGATTCAAGACCCCATTTTCCAAAAAATTCAATGCCAAACTTGGCATACGGGACAGAGCAGAAATTTCTCGTTTTTTCACATAAGCTTTAGAAATTCAGGTGCGATGACAAGGACACCTAGCGTCGAAATGCGTAAGCTAGTAACGTAGAAAATACAAATTTGTGCCATTAATTAATTCATATACATGAGATACATACATGCACATTATTTTGAGGTGAATGTGTGATGCAGGATGCAGCGACATAGTTCTGTGCAGCGGGAACTCGGATACTAGTATTTTATTTATTGACATCATTTTCCTACGCCATGAATTCTCGTAAACTGAAGATATACCGTGGAAACCGGATTCGGGTTTGTATGGTACTTTAGTTGTAATTTTCAACGCCAGATGTCGTTGAGGCAGCTAATGCATTGAAAACTGGATGCACACAAACGAGTCTGTCACTCCATAGCAAGTTTGTTGGCAAATTTTTGGAAAGTGAAAGCTTGAATCAAAATACTTGTAGCATAGGAGTAAATAGTGGACAATGACGAATTGGTTGAGGTATATCTCATCCATGGGTGATCATTTTTAGGCGATATGAAGGATTGAACGAAGGATTGAATAGGGACCCAGTATTAATAGACTAGTATTTTGCAAACCCACAAATCGCATTTACTATGAATAAGGAATACTATGACCAGAAAAACCGCAGTTGAATCNGCCCCCCCCCCCCCCCAGTAAGTGGCCAAGCTAAATCAAATCTTGGTTTATTGACACTAAACACGGGTTTAATGTCGCTTTAATGGATAACGGAAAATATCACAAAGACGAAAAACCGCAATTGAATCCAAAGTTTAGCAGGCGGCAATGTCCGGTGTTAGAAATTTATAAATACGAACCAGCTTGAAGTTTGCGATTTCGGTTTGACCTAATCAGCTCTGCGTGAAACTATACACGTACAAACACGCACGCGCGTACACACACCTTCTTTCTGTGTCATCAGTCATGCTTTTGAGAATATTCATCTATAAAACACGGTGCACATGTCAAACGTCCCAGCTGACTCTTCACCGCTGTAAACAAAACTAAAAACTTCCAGTTGGAATTATATGCGCGCGCACCCCATAAATACTTCAAACAATGTTTTTATTTCAGTAAATTACTGTTAAAAGAAAGACACAGAATACATAATTACAGTCTCAAAGTTGCAAATAATCTTAAACATACAAGAATGTTTTAAAATGACTTTATGTTTATATCTTTAAATTGAACGCAAAAATAATGAAAATCTCTGTGTCACGAGTACGGTTATACTTACGCTCAATAGAGAGCGCACCTGTCTACGTTGTTTTGGGTTACATGTACTTTTAAGTTATGGTCGGATTCGTGGGAGACCTAAACATGTCGTCCGAGGTGGAAATAAAAAAGCCCAATGACTGACATGACATCCCGTTCGACAAGATTATATCTTGGCTTCTAGTCCAAGATTCAGCCAATCTTAAAAATTTACTGGCGTGGACGCGAAAAATCGAAATTAGTGCTGTGTGCATTTACCACTCAGGTGAGGCGGCTAATTTTTACACATTTTAGTCGAACGTGACTCCTGAATTCGCAGCAAGAACTCACATTGTTGGGCCTAAAAAGTAGTGTTGAAGCCACAAAATACAAAGTAGAATTATTAGCCATGCAGCGGTTACCAAGCATATGGGAAAGTCGAAGACGGGCCGTCGCTTTGTTCTGATCGGATCCGGCAACCGGTGCGCAAACCGTGTTTCGCCGTGTTCATAACGTAGAATTGTCGTCATGAATTGACAGGGAACGCAGGGGTCTCACACTCCACTGATTTTTCGACATTATTTTGAAAACGCTTTGGCCAGTCACACATTGTGAGTAGCCGGCACTTAAATCATCGTCGGCCGACATATAGTCATATAGGCGGATTTAGGGGGGG
>NMRA01000179.1:18332-58816 GCA_002633005.1 Phoronis australis | reverse complement strand
TCTTCAGGAATCAAGGAAATGCTTGATTTTTAGAGGTAAAAACAGAAAAATTTCTTGGGCGGGACCTCCCCCCACTTCGACGGTGCTATGCGCATCTACAATCGTGGTTCAGTTTGCGCAAATGCTTACAGCCGGACAAAAAGTTGCCCCCCCCCCTTGTGATATCCTAGATCCGCCACTGTATAGCCTACACCATGCAGCTATAGTCTATATGCGCAGCCAACGACTGTAATTATGTTCAATTTCAGTTCATCTCCAGGGCCGTAACTTCTGGGGGTGTCGGGGGTGTGACACCAGGCTCCTTTCGATTTAGTAGGTTTTCCAAGTGAAAAGTACATCAACCATAGAAAAATTAGGCAAACAGGTCTATTCAAGTATTAAAGACTTTCAAGTTTGGAAATTATGCAAACGTCTGCACTGATATGTGGACTTTTTCGTTATTGGTTTGTTTTTCCTATAGTGCACTTTACAATGTGGTCTACGTGCGTGTCACTGGTGAGTTTTGCTGTTCCCTTTTCTGGGAAGAAATACTAAACCGACGCCAGAAAACAAGTCAGATTAAATTTTCGTTTTTAGACGCGGTCATACTGAAATACGATTTTATCTTTGCTTTGATGTTCATGCGCGTAATCAAGAAGTACGAGAAGGGACAGCCCAATGCCTGCCGGACTCTGCATGACACTAATCAATGTAATTGTTTCATCATTCGATAGAAACAGGAATTCCACTGAGGAAATGAATGCTCAGGTTGATGCAATTAAAGCATCCGATTTGTCAAATCTTTAAACACAAACCCCGAGAAAGAGTTTGAGGCCGAAAAGACGAAGCGTGCACCAACAAGGCTTGACTAAAGCGCTTCAACTTCAACAGCAGCTGGGTTTCCACGAAACATACTGAAGATGGATGAATGAGGATCTCGATAGCTGGCCCTTAGCGAGACAACGTACTTTCCCATATTGAACCTCTCGTTAAATTATTTCAACCACATCTGCAGTCCCTACAAAAGAGAAATTCTTCATTAGCAATTTTAGTTGCGAGCTCCAGTGCCCGCCATCGGTTAGTATCGACAAAGCAAACATGAGCTGAGTATATCTTCATCAATCTGTGTACGTCCTTAAAGCCACCTCTTGACACGAATAGCGGCGTGTGTATAACTTCGCTTACAAGAATAACTGTAAAGCTGCTAGGCTGCTTTTCACCGCCCGTTAGTGTGGCAAAAGACGAGAAACTTTCAGCAAACTGAAAATTATCAAAAATTGCATCTGTTCAACTATGATTGACGAGAGACTGGACGACCTCATTGTTCTTAGAATTGAAAGGAATTTGACAAGTTCCATAAGCGCTAAGGCCATAATCGACGCCTGGAATTAAAAAAAGAACTCAGTAGCAGGTATAGTATATTCAAAGATAAAAACCGTCAGTTCGTAATGCTTCAATGATTTATCACAATTTATAGGTCTTAGCAAACTTTAAACAATGATATCGAACTCTTGTCTACAGATGGTAACGTTAAATCAATCCTTTTGCTTTGACTGTCCGACTGGTACGTTTTCTTGCAATAAATATTTTGATACTGGGAATGCTTTTGACTGAGTCAATCAACTAACAAGACGGTTTCGCTGAAATACCTCCAACTGAAGGTAAGTGTAGACTAGCAATTACTTTAAACAATTCCATGGTCGTTATTCTATGATTTATTGTTATACTGAACAAATCTGTTTCCTCCATCTTGGTTTTCAGAGAATTTGTAGAGCAGGTGTACCAAATGTGAGGCAAAACACNACTGAAACGCCTGTTGAACCTTGAAGTCGTTCTCCATGAAAACGAATTGTATTTCATATCCCAAGCTCATACAGGTAGGCGGTTTTGTTTGGCACATGGCGGTGAATGGAAAATCTCATGCTCCGGCCACCTGCCAGATCTGGACACCGCGACCTTTTTGACAGTGACTAAGTCATCTGGTTCTACATGTATCTCATCATGTTCCTATAAGCCAACACTGTGAGTCCATATTATGCCCTACTACATCAGTTCAGATTATCTCCTAGCTCATTTAACCAGATACAGTATTTTCATGAGACCTAAAATATAATAAACCATTATTTTGTACTTGATGATTATTTGCCAGCAACCTCGGGCCTCACTGAGTCGGATGGATCGATCAGTTAGGAAGTCGCATGAATACAGTGAATACACGTACTGCGATCTGAATGTTGAAAACATGGTGTCAGAATGGCCGATTCGTTGCAGCGTCCACATATTGCACCTCGTCTCGTTTTGAAAGCATAGACGCAGGCAGCGGAGGCCTGAACGTAGCTCCGCACTAAAATGGCCAATGTTGGATTTACCCTTTGGGCGACCATATAGTCATGACATTTATGCTTATGGGTCCCTGGTACGTGGATTGACGGTCTATGCTCATTTGAAAACGTGCACTGATTGATTTGAGAACGTTCTTTATACACAGTTTTTTTAAGAAATCGTACAACCGATAACGCTAAGGAAAGAGTCACTCGATTACTGATGGAGGGTGATAGCGGTGCTGGAATCTACTGTCACTATTCCATTTTTAAAATGATAGCTTAATAGAGTAATTAGCAGGGTCGGATCCAGGATTTTGAGTTAGCCGGGGCCCAAGGCAGAGTGTTAGCCAGGATTTTGCCTGTCAGACGTTCGCACCTCTGTATTGCCAAATGGAATCTGGGTGAATTTTAGGGGGGGGGGGCATGGCCCATTGCCACTGATTAGGTATCATGCCTTTTCTATAAACTTCGTTACGAAAGCCACAGAATATGTTAATATGAAGCACAGCCCCATTAAGAAGTGCGGTCAAAACGATCAAAAAAGTTGAGCATTGATCTGATCGAAAAAACCGCGAGGACCACGATTTGTGAATTACACAAAGGAAATGTTCCATGGTTTTTTAACGATAGAAATAGCAGTAGATGT
Source organism: Phoronis australis (assembly GCA_002633005.1). Taxonomy (NCBI): domain Eukaryota; kingdom Metazoa; phylum Phoronida; family Phoronidae; genus Phoronis; species Phoronis australis. Next base: position 55,867 of record NMRA01000179.1, on the reverse strand, counting down.
AACTTTCACAAGAATTCCAAGAATAGCATTTTTAAAAATAATTCGAAANCTTTACAATGTGGTCTACGTGCGTGTCACTGGTGAGTTTTGCTGTTCCCTTTTCTGGGAAGAAATACTAAACCGACGCCAGAAAACAAGTCAGATTTAATTTTCGTTTTTAGACGCGGTCATACTGAAATACGATTTTATCTTTGCTTTGATGTTCATGCGCGTAATCAAGAAGTACGAGAATTAAGGGACAGCTAATGCCTGCCGAACTCTGCATGACACTAATCAATGTAATTGTTTCATCATTCGATAGAAACAGGAATTCCACTGAGGAAATGAATGCTCAGGTTGATGCAATTAAAGCATCCGATTTGTCAAATCTTTAAACTATTTCACTATTCCATTTTTAAAATGATAGCTTAATAGAGTAATTAGCAGGGTCGGATCCAGGATTTTGAGTTAGCCGGGGCCCAAGGCAGAGTGTTAGCCAGGATTTTGCCTGTCAGACGTTCGCACCTCTGTATTGCCAAATGGAATCTGGGTGAATTTTAGGGGGGGGGGGCATGGCCCATTGCCACTGATTAGGTATCATGCCTTTTCTATAAACTTGGTTACGAAAGCCACAGAATATGTTAATATGAAGCACAGCACCATTAAGAAGTGCGGTCAAAACGATCAAAAAAGTTGAGCATTGATCTGATCGAAAAAAACCGCGAGGACCACGATTTGTGAATTACACAAAGGAAATGTTCTCCATGGTTTTTTAACGATAGAAATAGCAGTAGATCTAACTTTCACAAGAATTCCTAGAATAGCATTTCTAAAAATAATTAGAAAAGCATTATTCATAGAGAGTTGTTCGTACGAAACTCTCCGCGGTGAAACTTACATCAACATGTAGAAAAGTACCACGTCAGGCAGTTGGGGCGTGATTTTGAGCTTTATGACAGACTTTTTAACAATTCACTTTATTAGACTATCAAACCGATGTACCTTCTAAATCATTTTAAAGTGCATGGAAGTGACGGAAGAAATCCCTAACACGGGCTGTGAAATACGGGGAGAAACAACGTCACCTGGGAATTAGTAGACTTAACATAGGGTCGTTGCCGGAAACTCGGAAATAGTTTCGTCCATATGTAAAGTGACCATCAGGATAATTTTCAGTTTATTCTGGTTCACTCCAGTGGTAGCCCGACACTGAGTTCATGAGTTATTAGAAAATTATACGCCCAACACTTAGTAATGGGTAATCAAGTTTCTGGTGAGGGTGTTGAAGAGCTGACTATAGGGTGGAATCTGAATTTGGGACCATGGGGTAAATGTTTGGCGAAGTTGAACTAGTTCCGGTGGCCTTGGCATCTTTGATGATTAGTTTGAGATCCCATTGTTGATTATTGTTTTCTGAACACACATTTTTGAAGACTATTTGACTATTGATAACACAACAGGACTAAGGTGTAGCACCTAGCTTATTCACAACTTTGCCGATTCAGCTAAATATCTCAGAAAACTAGATTTTTACTGGTAAAAGAAAACATACTGAAAGTACGAAGACAGACTGTAGAATAAAAATTGATTTTCAACATTATATAAATATGTCATTAATTGGGTCAGTGACAATGTCTGTTTAGAAAAATACAACAAACAAAGTTCTACAATGGCATCAGTAACATGACCAATACATAAATGACCATAAAAATGTTCAAAATAAAAACTCAAAGAAAGTTGTCACAGTATTCTAAATTTTAATTTTTATTTCATGCAAAACAGTCCCATTTGGATAACCCCTCCCAGAAAAGTGAAAATTTTATATTATTAAACAATTCCTATTAGCATTTTGAAGAACAGTCCAAAAAACATAGTACCTGGAAGTTTCATAATAATGACATATATGATATGTTCCGAATTCTGCCAAAATTTGGACATTTGTTAACCTCATGGTAATGAGTGATAGCAAAACTGACACAGTTTTAAAGTAAACATCTTTTTAATGCATAATTTCACAATTGCATAATTGTCTACACACTAATTAAGCACATCAGATTATTGCATGGACTTGTGTCATTACAAACAACGTTGCCATCAACAGTAACAACAACATGTCTGTCCTGGATTTTGAGATTTATCACAATGTTAACAACACTACACGTGATTTACTAGCCAATCTTTGTAAGATTTTGACATTGGGAATTAGACCAAAAATTGCCAGACGAAAAATCTAGCCAAAATCCTTAACGTACACAAAAGATTCACTGCATTACGATGTAGCTCAATTGTTGTCCCACACTGGCTGAGGTGCCATTATCTGTCACTTGAACGCTTTTGCTATCAGTGTCTATGTGGAACACAGCACCCTCTGGTATCACAACCTTGTGACACATGGGCTCGTTGAACAACGGCATTTTTCTTGGTCCAGCTTCCGGGTCACTAAAGCGCAGTATTTTTATTTTGCGTGCATCTAAAATGAAAAATCAACTCATGTGACCACAAGTTTATGAATAACTTATCGCATAAAATCCAAAACGTCACAAAAAATTCTCAGCACAGAGGATAGTTTCAAAGTTGACAATTCTTCTCGTCAAAAATTGGTAAAATTTTAAGAGGAAAAAGTAAAATTATGTACTTTATTAAAATGTTTTCTTTCTGTGTTATCATCATACATTAATAAAGGGAAAAGAATCTTGACAGTAACTAAACATATTCGAAAAATTACAAAATGACAGATGACACTGAATTTTCTAAAAATTTCCTTGAAAATTTTCCACATAATTTCAATGCAGGTAGACAAAGTTTGACATAACCATAGACTTTTTAAAACGAACAGAGCAGCATGCACAGCTACAAGCAGACCACATTGCCTAACAGAATCCAGCACACTGTAGACCTACCTTTCAAGTTGCGTTCCATTCTGACCATTCGGCAGGCGACCTTCATGGCGGTGTCACCCTGCATGATTGGTACACTCAGCTGAAAATTCCCACTGCATGGCTGCGGGTTGGTGAATAGCATGGGCACTGAGCTCTGCAAGTTAACATGGTTTAAATGACTATGATATCAACTGATTGACAGGTTAAGCTCCACCCACTATTTTACATGTGGCTCAGTGAGAATGGCATTGGGTTATTTACAAAATGCTAGTAGATCAGTCACATGACTTGGCAGATATCTTACACTACTTATCATTAACCCTTGCCTCAGTTACAAGACAAAACATGACATTCAATAAAGTTTTGTTCAGTATTATAGACAGCATTATGATCACTAACAATACAGCACCCAACTATTGAGAACCATTTCTGTAGAAAGTTGGAATCTCATAATCTCATGACCTTTTTATCTTGAGCCATAATCTATCCTTAAAAACTGGACAGTTAAAGCTGGGAGGCTTTCTCTGAACTTGGAGTATCATTTGAACACCGGAAAATTGTAAATGGTTAACTGTCAGGAGTGTAAACAAGACTAATGAACAAAAAGGTTGCAAAGTGCTACAGTCTAACAGGCTATTGAAACAATCTATGCATAAGGCAAGAATTCAACACTCAGGCCATATCACCAGCACTATTCACCTCGGTTCTGTACACCATGAACGGTTTCCCGGGGCAACACTCTTCCTTGATTTTCTCTGGTGCGTCAGAGTCTGTGGACAACTTGATATCGATACCTTCCAGCTGCAACACACGCACATCATACATCATAGGCGGATTTAGGGAGGAGCCGCCCCCTTGGCTGCCGCAAAAAAAAATAAAACAACAAGAGCGTAGGGAAATGTTGAGTTTATCAACTAACCCCGGTAATTAACATTATACGGCGGAAACAAGATTTAAATGTATGCAGTTTTAGTATGTTTGGGGGGGGGCCCTCATATCCAATTTCAAGTGTCAAATTCGGAACATGGCTCTGTCGTAAAGAAACGATATCCCAGACGACCGGCAGTGGTGCTGCGCACTACGACTCCGTTTCCGTCGTCTGCTTCACTGTGCAATGAAGAAAATTACTTCATTTTTTAAAAAAAATGGAATCTGAGTGACGACAAAAAAAACAGAAGCTGCTGGTAAGATGTGAATTTTAATCGAAGCCTTAGTGAATCACTCAGAAACTCGCAATACTCTCTTTGCCAAACCTTATCTTAAGACGATTTCCAAAGGCGTCATTAATGCCAACACAAAAAAACGGATTTGGTCTTTTGGGCAATTGAAGACTATTTTAAAATAATACAACAAATTTGTTAAGAATTGATGGCACAAAATATAAAAAGTGTAATAAGCATTACAAAAAGAAGTAGGTTTTGCGCGCAAACGCTGTGGACCATAAACAAGTAGGTTTCTTATTGTCAAATGTTGAGTGAAATCGTGGTGGTGCAGTGGTAAAGCACGCGCGCTCTATCTGCAAGGTCGTGGGTTCGAGTCTGTGGTAATTGCAGTTTTTCATGTTTGACACCTTCCCCATTGTTTTTTTGTTCTTGGATAATACTTCAGGAATCAAGGAAAATGCTTGATTTTTAGAGGAAAAAACAGAAAAATTTTCCTGGTCGGGAGGGGGGCAAACCCCCCTCCAGACCTCCCCCCATTCGGTGCTATGCGCATCTCATCGTGCTTTGCGCAAATGTTTTCAGACAAAATGTTGAGCCCCCCCCCCTGTGATATCCTAGATCTGCCACTGTACATTATACAATATTGATACCTTCCAGCTGCAACATCAGGCATGAGTTACAAAGTCACTGAAGAAGCACAAAAAGTCACGGAACTATTATCAGTATGTGAATTTCACTCAAAGAATACAATACAAAATGGCTTAAGGAATTTATACAAAGTCTAGTGGAACTCAAAAGCCAAGGTACATCACATTTAAATACAAAATTAACAACGGAATCCCTTTATAAAACAGACACAAATATTGTTTTAAGACAGAACAACAGTTCTCAAAAAGTTGACAGAATCTTTTCTTGCAAAAAGTGAAATTTCTGAGTCAAGAACTCGGCTGTTTTTCAAATGATTTAGTGTTGATTTTCTGTCTCCTTCCTGGATTTTCATCAAAACTTCTAGAAAGTCGAGACGAATTTCACCATTCTCACTGTTGATTGACTATACCCAACCATGGCGCATTATCACACTGATGGCAATAAACATGCCTCCCATCTCTTTATTAAGTTTATCTTGGCATACACGGCACTTACCTCTAAAGTGCTTGTCAAATAGCTGAGGTTTTCCTCCAACACATGCCTTTCATCAAAGTCCATAGTCAAGTTGAGAGCAGAGAGTCCCTCTTTGGTGACATTTTCCTTCAAACAGAAGATCGCAGTAAGAAAAGTGTCCTCATCAGCTGGACCATCTCTACACTTTTTTATCAAAATGTGCAACTTTTAACAGCCAAAATTACCAGAAGTTTAAAATGTCACAGAAAACAACTGACTACAAAAATTATAAAATTATATAGTTGTTTTCAAGTGAAACCTGCACAGAACAGGTAAAAATAAAAAAGCAAATCGTCAGCTGAATAGAACAGGCAAACATAAAAACAAATCACATATGAAAACAAGATGATAAAAATTATTCCTCCAAACTTTTGCAGAGATAATATTTGCTTTACATGTTGTTTAACTGGTCTGCCCTGCTCACCTTCATCGCCTGCACAAAGGGCATCACTTTTTTCATGTACTTCTTCAACTCTGGCTTAGCTTTTAGTGCCACGGCGATCTCTTTGTTGTCAGGGAAACCTTGGTTGGCCTAGGATGGTGAAATGAGCAGAACAATAGTTAAGGAATTGCATTAAGAAACAAAATGTTAACTTTCAGCTGGAGTGAAATTTGTCTAATAAGTTTTCCCTATTGGAATAATACCAGTAGTTTAAGCAATTATATGCTGACGGTTACATAATAGTTGTTCATAGACAGTTGAAATGCGTTGCACCCTATCACGGAGCTTGACATTTCACTAACTGGTGCTAGTTGATGACTCAAATACCTAACAGTGTATCCAATCAGGTTACCACAAAAACTCGAGGACAGTGTTCTGTTTTCAAGCTTTTCAGATATCAAATGACTCATTCCTCACTTAACATCACTACCCAGACAATATCAAGTCTATGAACAACACAATCTATATGATACATGCAGCACAATACACATTTCCAGTTGTACATCTACCACATCAACTGCTGGTCTACCCATAATTCACGGCAAGCACTAACCTGATGGAGGTCTCTGAGCAAGGTGAGCACAGTGTTCTGCCAAGGGGGATAAGCCTTTGCCATCCAAATCGTGCCATGCGTTGGCCTTTGAGGGACATCGCTGCCTTTCTGTCAAGCAATGACAAAAAATGGCTACTTAGTTTTACACTGCTTTAAACTATAATTGTAACGTGTTATGACAGCCAACTTGTCACACACATCTTTGTCAAACTTTCATAGTTAGGTTTAACCAGCTTCATGTCTATTATCAATGAAAGTCAAGTGACCATTTGCAAGAATCAATCTCTGCCACAAGGTTCACTGAAAGATCTGATTGGTTATTATCAGTAAAATACCATATCTACTATAGCTGCACACTACCCATACAAACTGGCATTGATATTTTGTTACTGATACAACTTATACTCCCAAAAATGCAGGCACGAAAATGAACATGAACTAAATTTAGCCTCATGAATTAAATTCGTAATTGAGTTGAGTGGCTTTCACATCAAATTGAGGAGACATTTTAGATCATTTCTTCGTACAAAAACCTGTGGTACCAGTCACCAAATAATGTACCACACAGTGCACCAAAGTGTTCACAAAACGAGGTGAGAACCAATTACCTCATCTCTTAAATATGCAAATTACTGAACATGCTTGATGTACTACCTGAATTACTTAGCATAACAAACCAAAGCTTTTTATCAGTATTTTACAGGTATTTAATTAAGGCTGCTGGCCACTGTGTGTGTGTTTAAATAGCTAAAAACAAAAATTTAATTAAGCCAGTCTCAACACTTTCTTTTATTATCACGATAAAGAAGATACAAACATTGAAGAGATAAAAGAAACATGTAAAAGTATTAATGTCATTGGGGTTAACTAACTCTCAAGTTAAAAAATGGCATGTAAGACTTCCATTCAAAAATATGTCAGTCACATGACACAATGATCATTTACTGTGAATATGTCAAACAGAGCAGTTGGTTTTTACTCTTTGGTTTAAAACTCGAAATATGTTTAAAATGACAGTTACACAGGGCAAAATGCAGCTTAATTTATAATGTGGCACCTTAGATATTGAGTACTGACCAGCGACGACTGACACTTAAGATTTTTCTTGAATTTATGGTAAGAACCTAAACATTTTCAAAACATTTTGACCACACAGCTTCACCGACACCGCCTACCCTCCCTATCGCCATCCACAATTTCCTTGATCCATCATGAGATGACGGGCTTTGGAGTGTCTAGTTTTAACATTCACTAACTATCCGCTGCATACTAACCTTTGACTTGTTGGGCTTCATGAAGTCTTTGAACCGCAGACGGAAGTCGTGAGCCGAGTCCATGAGATAGCGTGACGATTTCACCAACAATTCATCCACCTTATCAATCACGGGCCAGCTAGCATGCATGATGCTTTCTTTCTGTGGAACAAAATAGGCACATTGCCTATATATATTATCAGTCACTTAAAAATCACTTTTCAAGAAACAAACACCTGAACTATATACACACAAATACTGATCATGAAAAATTTATAGTATTAGTAAACACACAGAGAATGCCTGGATGTCCTTTTCAGTGGAATGACTGTAGTATTATAACAAAAATCTAACTTTCAATATGCAACAAACCGTTACATGAAATAGATGTACAATAACACCACTTTAAGGATAATGAACAGCAAGAATCATCTAGTCAAAAAAACACCACCCAAACACATCAGGCCAGAGTCAAGAATTCCAAAGTCACAGAGAATAAAAACCCATGACCTAAAGACAGTTCAAGTTCAATCATGATTTGGGATATATTCTCAAGCCTGACAGCCAAACGCACACAGTTTTTCATTGTATGCAATTGGTAAATACAGTCACTTTTCAATGCACTAAAGGATGTTTGCTTAGTTGAACTCTGCCAGCCTTCTTGCAGGATCTTGTTTCGGATTTCTTAGAAGGGAAAAGGCAACCGTAACCCTAGTCTAGTACGAAAGCAAAGACTACATAGCTCTGATCTATCTGACTCGTGATTGGCCTAAGAAATGACATGGAGTAACTTAGCCATGAATTCTGGACCCTCAACAAGAGCAGATATTGTTCATGTCATCATTAAGAATTCTCTTAAACATTTAATTCAATGTCCTCTGAAAAACGACAACACATTTATAGCCTCACTACACATATATTGCGGTGCTGTGAGTTCATAGTAACTAAGCAGCACTGAAGTGACACCTAGAGGCTGACATGACTTTCCAAAAAGGAAGTCAATACAGTCAGGAAATAGACCATGTTTTCGGGTTTGCATGAATATGCCTGTATACTGGAGGCAGGCTTACTAACAGTAACGCCACCTACATCAATTCCCCAACAACGCATTGTCACGGCTAATAAGAACCGACTAGTAATTGGTGTAAAAATACTTAAATATTAAGTTAAGTGGGGATTTGTAAGCATTACGGAAATAAAACCAAAAACAACTTTCCTCGTTAAGTGCACAGGACAAACTGACTCTTTATAACAATTAGCTTCATCAATGACAAGTACTCACATGATCCAAACAATTAGCTTCCTCAATGACAAGTACTCACATGATCCAAACAATTAGTTTCATCAATGACAAGTACTCACATGATCCAAACAATTAGCTTCATCAATGACAAGTACTCACATGATCCAAACAATTAGTTTCATCAATGACAAGTACTCACATGATCCAAACAATTAGCTTCATCAATGACAAGTACTCACATGATCCAAACAATTAGCTTCCACAATGACAAGTACTCACATGATCCAAACAATTAGCTTCCACAATGACAAGTACTCACATGATCCAAACAATTAGCTTCCACAATGACAAGTACTCACATGATCCAAACAATTAGCTTCCACAATGACAAGTACTCACATGATCCAATAGTTGCCAGATGTGTTCGCATAAATGCGGGCAGATGGGTGCCAGTAGGAGGCATTGTGTCTCGATGAAGCGGAAGACGAGGTCACGGTGCATGTCATTCTGCGTCACCTCGCGGTACTGGTCACGTGAGGCCTGGTACTCAAAAAAGCCCGTCTTGAGTGCTTCCTTGAACATCATGGAGTCATAGTGTTCTTGCGTGCGCTGGATACCCAAGTTCATCTCACTGGAAGAGGCAGGGATAATATACAAGACATAAACCAAATAGTGATCGAGGTGGTGGGGAAGTCATTATCAGGTCACTGTAGACTCCAGGTGTACATACAACCTAATATCTGAGTCAAAGACAAGGGTGGTCTTTCTAGTTGATAGATCACCCAGGAAATAGCCACATCNTCAAAATCAGACTTTCTCTTTTGCAGACTAACTAATAGATAGGTTACAAAGTTGCTAACACACCTATGAGTAGTCAAGCAAAGAACAAGATAACACACCACACACAGACTGCAAAGCTGAGACACATGCTATTTCACAATATGGCAATTGATTTTATTAGACAAGACAATCCCCAAAATACATTGTCTCTGAACCAGTCCTGGGACCCGTTTCAAGAAACTGACTTGAGTTTATACCGTATTTTACTTATTTGAAGTCTAAACTTTGAAACTTCCACATTCGGTAAGTTAGTCAAAATTAAGACAAAACTTAAGTCGAAAACTTTTAGTCAATCTTAAGATCCCTTTCTTGAAATGGACTTTACACAAATTTTATCTTAAAATTGACTGAAATTTCAGATTTGTCTTAGCTAAGTCTGTTTTTGGAAAGGGCCCCTGAAGTCAAGACTTAAGACTCTTCTGCGTGGCTACCATCTCTTAAATCCACTTGATGTATGTAAACTACTAACTATATAGCTTCTACACGCCTACCTCTTCCCTCACCGCAACAAAGAGCAGCACTCACCTCTGGAATACCCTGTCGCTGAAGGAGTCCATGGGCCCCGACCTGAAACTGTCCCGTGTAGCTATCATTTCCTTCACCCATTCCAGGAACGTGTACAGTCGTAATATACCTGCGTCTGCCATCGCCTCCACAAAGTTGGCATCTTCCACCGTGTCACCAGCATCAGCCAAGGAGAAGCGCATACCTGACAACAAAACAACAAGTCTTTACAAGCGCATACCTGACAACAAAACAACAAGTCTTTACAAGCGCATACCTGACAACAAAACAACAAGTCTTTACAAGCGCATACCTGACAACAAAACAACAAGTCTTTACAAGCGCATACCTGACAACAAAACAACAAGTCTTTACAAGCGCATACCTGACAACAAAACAACAAGTTTTTACAAGCGCATACCTGACAACAAAACAACAAGTTTTTACAAGCGCATACCTGACAACAAAACAACAAGTTTATATAAGTGTCACAACAAGTATAACAGTTACTTCAGAATGGACAAAAAACATGAAAAATCAAAACGCTTTTTTTATTTTTCCAGAAACATTTTAAACCCTGGGTATTTTTTCTAACCACACTTTCCCACACTTCAGCAGGTCAGCTGTTATATTTTCAAAATTTAATTTGTAAAAACATTATGTTATTTCTTACTACATATATTTTTTGATTTTCAGTGTTTTGATGTTTACTAATTAAGGAAATGAAAACTTTAAAAAGTCAAAATTTTACTGACAGAACCTTAAGACTTACCATCTGCAGAAAATTTCTCAACCGCGCCTGACAAAGTGAGGAAATTGCCCGTTGACTTTGACATCTAAAACAGAAAATGTCTCATTACTATTGGCAATACTGATGAAACAAGTATCAACAGTCATGGATAGAAAATAAATGAATTTTGTGAGTTTTCTCAAAGGAAACTAAAGGAAACAAAATTATGAACAAAATGAAATGCACTCAACTTTAGCACTCTGATAAAAATTTGAGAACAGAATCAATTAAAATACAGTGAAAGAAGCCAAACATAAAACAATGATTTTTCTTAAACTTCAATCCTTGGTTATCAAAACAAAAAATGTTGGCAACAAAAATTTCAACTAAAAGACCCCTTTGAGAAAATACAAATTTTCAAGAACATAAAACAGCTAATTATTTTCAAATTAAAATCTACTTATTGTTCCATTATGGAACTAATACATACCTTGTCAGAATTTAACAGTAAGTGTCCATTAGCCCTGATGGCTCGTGGCCACTTGCCACTGTCCTCCGGCCAGATGGCGCAGTGGTTGTACAGAAAGTAGGTCAAGTGGTTAGGGACGAGATCTTTGCCAGAGACACGCAGATCCACAGGGTACCAGTACTCAAACTCGCTCCTCAGGTGGTCTAGTGCCGACTTGGAAATTGTGGTTTGTGGCATAGGTGCATCTTTGTAAAAGATGTAGTCCCACACCTCAGGAGTCATCTGCTCTGGTCTGTAAGTCACATGGAACATACAAACAGCTACATCGTTTTCAAAGCCCGACACCTTGTATTGAAAAGGCACAAAACTCAGAAACAAAGAGGTAACCACTGTCTTGGATCAAGTGCAGTGCAGTATACACATAGTTTGTTGAACAAGCAGTGGCCAGGTGGCGCTCTAGTGTTAAGAGAACATCAATATTGCTCCAGCTCATGGCCCTCAGTCATCGTCTAGATATCCAAGCATTGGACAAAACAATTGTGACCTGTACTATAGGACTCAACATAACTTTTCCAGAGAAGACCCCATCTGGAGGACTGCGAGGTTCTGTCATCATATCTATAACCCATGCGTACCCAAGCCGTCCTCTAGACTCCAGGTCAGGACACAACCTGTTGGATGAGTCACCAATACTGTAGGAGTTGAGGTTACATGGGTCTCCAGAAAAATGTTCAAATATGGCAAACTTCAGAACATCATATCAAATGGCTGATCGGATTTAGACGAACCTTTCAGATATTATGCTCTATACACTGTTTTCCAAAAGACTGTTAGGAATTATGTTTAAAAATTTGCACTTCTGAATGAGTGGCTATCAAAAATATGACTTTTCAGGTTTTCATGAAAAAACTCAAAAGTTGTCTACTAAAATAAAAACGAAAAAACAATTTAGAGACAGTAACAGAACTTTTTAAAAATTTTGAACAATGAACACTTATATTAAATGAAATTCAGTTATGTAATTTATGCCGTTGATTTGGTATGATTACTTGAGACCATGCTTTGTGAATGAAATGACATGCTGTGACAAGATAACTTGCAGAGATCTTTCCAAGCCCAAAAATAACATATTTTGACTAATTTTTTTATTTTGTTAAAATATTTAGCTCAACAAGTACAGAAAATACAAGAAAATACTTAAGATAAATGCAATAAACTGAAGTACAAGCTGGAAACACAATCAGTACAAAAAGTCAGAGACATATTTTCAGTGCGGTCCGATCAATTTGAGGTCAATTTCAAAATGTGGTCTAAATCAAAATTTGGTTTTGTCAGATAATGTTACTTCAACACACAAAGGATTCTGATGCAGTAATTCAAGACAAGGAGGGGACAAGCCAGCTGCAAAGTAAGCCATTCTTTCCAACTTACTTGATACCTATGGGGCTGGGGCCACTGCCATCAAACACTCCTCCCTGTAACAAGTGAGCTACTGTGTAGAAAGACATGTAGATGGTCGAGTCTGACAGAGACTCGATCAGGTATTTTTCATCCCACGGCATTTTGGTGCCTGAAATCAATCACAGCCAACACTAAAGACAATCCGTCACAAAAATCACAGACTGTTATATGCCAGAAAATGAGTTGACAGCCTCTAGCATCTAAAACTCAAATCCAAACTAGATGACAATCATTAATTTTATCAACAAACAATAAAAAAGTTTAACGGATTTTAACAAGTTGAACGCTTATACTAGCATGTATCCTAAATGCCAAAAACTTCAATCTACTATTTGTCATTGGAATATAGTCAAGCACAATACTGGCATGTCAAACTTGATATCACAACCATTTATTATCCTAACACCAAATGCAATGCTAATTGACCGGCAGATTTTACACCACTAACCTAGGCCGTATGAGCGTGAGCAGGCGTGCTCGTGCAGCCACTCAAAAGTGGCCACAAAGTTCTTGCGCACGTCATCCGAGTAAGTCTCCACCTTGTCGAGCCAATCCATAGTCTGTTTCTTCCATGCCGGCTCTCCATAATCTAAATACCTGTAAAGACAAAATAACAAAAGGATGGATATCTTAGATCATACAGAGCATAGAGGTACCTCACAGAGATAAGGGGCTAAGTAATTGACAGACAGATGCAAGACGATGTTTCTTAAGAAACCTTTTCCGCTCAATTCAGTTATAAACTTTGTAAAACAAATTTTAGTACAAACCAACATCACCCGAGAAAGCTAAATCAGAATGATGTCCAGGCCTTTTGGTTTAAATATCGACAAGAAGCTAGGCTTCAAAAAAACAGGCAAAGAATTTTGTCATTGAACATAGACTTCATAGAAACAAAATCGTCAGTCTGTATACTAACCACTGATCACAGAGAGCAACCACGCACTCGGAGCCTGATCGGGAGATGACCAACTTCTCAGGTTCCATGTAGATGACTGCTTCACTCTGAAATGATAGAGACACAAGAATAATGTGGGTCAAGGTAACTGTTAAAAATGCCAGGTGTCCATTCAGGTAAACTGGTGCACAAGTTAGAACTTTACAAGACTAAGGTAGAGAATAAATTTTGTCGATATTTTGCAATAACATTAAGCAAAACAATGTGGTATTTCTATATCCAGTGAGAGGGGCACTAAGTCATTAATAGCATGCTAACAGGCATCATGTGAATTCTTCTGGTGCTCTGACATAACAGCAGGAAATTTTGATATATTTTGTCTGGTTGTTTCTTGACAAGTACCGTATTGGTTTGCATCATCCTACAATTGGAAGCAACTCACATTGGCTATCATTTGACCTTGAACCTTTTTCTTGATGTCCTTGACCTTTTCTCCTTTGAAGTTGCCAACAATCATCACGCCCTCATTGAACCCTTCATGGACACAACAACAGAAACATATCAGTTGTTAAAATGAATCTGGTTCCTTGAGCAGCTGTATCCAGCACATAAACTGATATAGTGTACTCTTTGAATGTACTAGGCCAAGTAATCTGCACTGGACATGTCCGCAAAGTCACCCAATGTGTCTATACAAAGCAATGCTTTTAATACACTCAGGTCACAAATTAGTTTATGCATGACTAAACCCTAAAACTTTACCTAGTTTCTCCAACCAAAACTGCAATGCCCTGCCTTATGTCCTAGACTTGTGCTCCCCATATACAAATACATCTACATATACATTATACATGCAAATACATAATAAATCTGGCGTAGCCCAGAACCAATTATGGGATTTTCATTGACCTAACATTATCCACAGAAAACCATTAAACATTCTAGCCTTAATCAGCAATTTACCTTTAAGATAGACGCGGTCCTTGGCTTCAGCCAGTTTGTCTTTGTCATTCTGGCTCTGCACCTTAAGCTGGTCACACACGGTAATGGCTGCCAGATTACCATACTCTGGAATCTCGATAATCGGTACCTGAAAGACAAAATTGACAACATGTGAGGGTGCCAGACAGATCCAATGGAAAACTATGGGCTAAGAATGTTTTCACCTTAATTTGCAACTTTGTTTTGTTCAACAACAAAATTATGAATAAGAATTACAAATATTAAAAATGACGGAAATAACAAGCAATGAGGGTGTAGTAATAAACTAGTAATTAAATAAATAGTAGTAATAACACCACCGACAATACTTCATTTCAGAATGCCTACTACCTTCTAATTTACCAAAATCTGGTCATTTGCCATACTAGAAACATTGTGACAGTCATTCTGTGAATTCGCAAAGTATTCCTTATGCTTAATTATACAGGGCTTGAAATCACCAATTATTGTAAAAAACAGGAAATTTTTCCAAGCCATGTATCGTTTCACAAATAGGCTTGTGCGATAGAAATAGTTTTTGTGTTGTAAAATTTAACTGAAATAAACGTTTTTGCATGAATAAAGCCGAAAATAATAACAGAGATGAAAAAAGAGAAAACAGGAAATCCAGTAAGAGGAAATCGAAACCAAAAAAGACAACAAATTATAATAAGGAAACTTCCAAGCCCTGAGTAAACCTCATTTTCATTTTTCAGACAAATGGACCTCGAGTCGCACACAAACATTAAACCAACATGAAAAGATGAAAGTTGAGAGCCAGTCAATGCTGCACCACAGTCTCATACAAAACATATCTGTTTACAGGATATATGTTAGACAAAAATGTCTCGATAAATACACGATGTGTCTACAACAACAGCTGAATGCTTACTGGATCAAATGGCAGCACTTTGTCATCAGACAGTCCATACTTCTGTCTAAATGGTTGTTTCTTCTTCAAGTCACGAAGAGCCGCGTAGTCATCAGGAGAATCAGAGGGTACACTAGTCACTACTCCGGTACCTAAAGAGACCAGGACCCAATACTGACCATTAAAAGTCTTGATTATACCATCACTAAAAGAAAGCAGTGGGAAATCTAATGGGCGCTAATTCCAGACAACCCACAAATTTCAAAAGGATGAACACAATACCACATTTCACATGAACAAACAATGACAATTTGATTCACTTGATGTTGTGATCACAAAACTGAGAACACGAAAACATAAGACAAAAAAGTATAATTTTTAAAATAACAGAGAATTGATTCGTGTTTAACGCTAAAACACAACTTGTCAGATCTCAAACTTGTCAAAATGCTAAAGGGAAGTCTCAACTGTCACCGCTTTATGCCTTTTGCAAGTGTAAGTCACCCCATCTTTAATTTTGACACATACACGAGACATGATAACAATGATATCCACAATATTTCAATTTGTGAAAAAATGAACCACTACTTAACTGTAAACCCAATAAAACACTAAGCACTAAAAACATTCTGAAAATATTGCAAAATGTCACAATATTTCATACAACCAAGCTTCGTCTCAAAATGTCACCCTGTCACGCGGTATCCATTCTCTGAAATGATCCCCCTTTAAAGGTTTCCCATCATGATTTACGTACCAGGCTATAATGAATTCAGAACACTGAAAGACTTGGGGCTGTTATTAAATGAATGCTTTGTAAGAAAATGTTAATATTTTACATATTTTTACTTGACCCAATGACATTATACAAAGTGAACTAATCAACAATATGATCCTTGGCAATGTTCATTGAGCACTAAATATTCAGTTGTCTAGTTAGAGAACACGTAGCAGCGGACAATTACCTAGGCTTCATGTTGGCACACGTCCGCGCACGATGAGCGCAGTGACATGTTCCTGATTTAAATTCCAGTCAGTTTCCCACAACATGTGATTCAATGGACAACTGAGACATGAGAAGAACATGCCAGCAACAACAGACATAAGATTGCAAATTAAAATTCAAAATAAAATGACCAAATCCTTTCTCAGAAAAAAAAACCCGGAACTTTAGAACGAGGACACTCAGGTACTTAAAATGATCTCACTCTACTTTTTCCCATTTGGCTCCTTTCAGGTTTTTCACCTTATATTTGAAAAAAAAATATATACGACACCTTCACCATGAAAATTACTGCATGGCTGAAAGGGATCAAAGCATGAAATTATAAAATCCAGTCAGTCCAACCACCAGACGATTATACATACCCTTGTCTTCCTTGATAGTCAACATGGGCAAGGTATAAATCTTGGCAAAACTGGTCAAGGGGGCCTTCAATGCCATGCCCATTATGTCCTGAAATGGCAGACATGATAGACAGACGTCAGCAACAGACAGTTGTTCATAACGGACAGATGTCTAACGATGCGAATGGCACAGCAAACATCAATGGGAATCACGGAACATGCTCAAAATTTTTTAAAGTCATGCAAAACATTTTCAATAAGTCTGTCAATTTAGCCAAATATCTGCATGTCAGAAGTGGACTGACGCTGTTAGTTATATTATTTTGTTTAACTGTTCTGTTTAGGTTCTAGCGGCTAGTTATTGATTGGCATGACCCCTGAGGTCTGAACAGTGAGTGATGATGTAATTTGTTTACCAAAGAATAGTGTGGAACATTCTAGAAGATTCTAGCATTTAAGTGATTAATGTAATCTGGAACATTCTAGAGCCTAGTTTGTAGAATGATTCCCTGGGCAGATTCCGGAAAGTTCTAGAATGACCCTGAACTGGTGAAAAGTTCAAGAACATTGCATGAGACTATAAATACTCTGGCACGGGTTTGTGATGGTTGGTTAAAAGTTGAAGATCAGTTGAAAGTCAGTAAAAGTTAGTTACAAGAGTTACAGTTGAGTTGCACTAAAGAGAATGAGCAACTACAGTCTGTGATAGTCAATAGTGAGCCAGCTATATAGACGGCAGGTTATTGAATCAACCAGTGTAACAGTTGCTGAAAATGTCTCAGAAGCTCTTCACAAGTCAAGGCTTTGCAGCACTGGTTGGAGCATAGAACAGACATTACGTCGAACATTTTGTTTGAGTCGACATACCTGTCCAACCAGTTCCACCAGAATGTTGACCTTCCCATTCTCTTTGGTGAAGCCCTGGTAGCTCATATTCTGTGCTGCCCGTCGCGTCGACACAAAAACGTCTCCATTGGCCAGCTCGAAGGCGATGTAGGTGATGGTAGGGTGTAACCAGCAGTTGGTCTGGCCGTACATTGTCTCAGGTCGGAGGGTTGCAGCCACCAAGTAGACATTCTTGCCGGTTAACTTCCTAAGAATGAACATCCAGAAACAATAGAGAGAAATGGACAGTGGTGCACAGTAATGCCCCAGACAAACTTTACAAGAGACGCTACTCATAAACTGGCCCATTGCGTGGCACACTTTGAGTATACATTCAAATTCCAAGTGTTGCGATTGAAAACTGCTCGAGTCAAGTACCTTGCGAAGTTTGGTGGTGAGGGGACCAGGGGTTTTATTCCTGAAGCTTATCTTTGGTCAGGAGCTTCAAGTTTGAATGCTGCAGAGCATTTATTAATAAGGAATTGTACATCAATGGGTGACACGACATTCTCCAGGTATCTCCTTGTGACACCTGAACAGATTGAGAGCAAGGGTCCATTCTTGTGATGGGATACAAGTTATTCCCTGAGTGCAAGCATTTCTACAGGAAGATCACTTGCTTCACCTGTCACACCTAGTGAATTTTGAGTTTCCTATTTCAGTGGCATGTGATGCTCTAACATGATAATTATTTTGTAGTTATCATATTAACAAATAATAAGAGTTGGTATTACATAAGCATGCCGAGGAAATCAAAAACAACATCATGGCCCATTAAAACATCATTGTCAGGGGTAACAAAAACTTATTGTATTATTCATTAAGCAATTTTGTTAAAAATATTCAGCAATTTCATTTGATTACTTAACAGCACATGACTTTCTAATTAAAACAGCTCCTTAGAAATCCCAAATCATGTTCTCTTTAACTATCGAAATCAAGTGTTAATGTTCTCTCATTGTACAGTTTTTACCCACAGCGCATCAAGTGTCTAGCATGTATCCTGCCTTTCCAAATGCAAAATGTATTAGTCACTATCTCACATCCTAATTATGTAATTAATCATGATTGTAATACAGACGATACGAATGCTGGATCTGCTTCACTAACTAGTTACTCAACTCGGGTGCGCGCGACATATTGAAATTAAAGTAGGTTAGTCATGCAATAGATTTTCTACCTCCCAAACGAGGAGAGTCTAATTCAGGATGTGCCTGTTGATGAATCTGCAAATTAAGTACTTGTTTACCTCCTCATTTACACAAACTTCATTGAAAACACGACTAAACTTTTTGTTTGAAAACTTGATACTGATTCGCTCGTAGTGCCAAAACAATCTCCTTATGTCAGGTGCAAAATAAAAAGTTAAGTTGTGTTTTCCACAAAGTTTGCGTTAACAAAGGGCTGCTACCGAACTATCTTCATTTACATTTGTTTTCCAACAGGAAACCAAAAGCTGATTTCCTTGAACACAGTGCTATCAGTCATTCACACAAACACTAAATGTATTTCAACCCAAAACTTCAGTAATGGCTGCCATACCTTAGCTTCTCTGGGTACGGCTCTAACGCCTTCATCTTGATGAGGGTGTACTCCTGTGGACCTACCCCTTCTCCCGATTGTCGGTCATGGTCCATGCATGGCTGGCCATCAGCAGGTGAGTATATGGTGTACCTACAACAATATAATTACACTTTAATATGAGTAAATTTACACTTAACACTCGAAACATCAAAGCAACCTTCATTGTTTATACTTTTCTCCTCAATTTTACAGTACATTTCATATTGCCAACAACTTCCAATCTCGTATTTTACCAAGCCTGGACATCAGCAAAATTCAAAATAAATTACATTTATTAAAAAACTAAAACTTGAAAAAGACCATTGGAGCATCTATCTTGGCACAGAACACAAGAAGAATGATATGTCTGGTCATACATAACGAGCACTTAAATGATAACCTTGATTTTCAGCAGCCAGTGGATTAAGTATCATATTTTTTCCAATTCATTTGCATTTCTTCAGTTACCTGAGAATGATTTGGCAGCTGACCCTCACGTAGACAAAATTTGTTGACCACACAACAATGTTCATGATTAATAAGTTTCAACAGCATTCGCTCAAGCTCTGTGACGCTATCTCTATCTTTAACGGTCGTTTGCAGTAAAACAATAAAACAGATGAGCAAGAGACATTAGAAAACTAAAAAAAATGACAGCTGTATAATTATCGACACTGTTCTTGTCTCATCATCAGGCAGATATAAACTAAGCACACTAATTGTGACTATTGCCGCAGGGAGCAATCTAACCTTTTGCCAAACTTGACCTTGCCTCGTTCTTTGAGTTTCAAAAACTGCCACCTGACAAACGAGTCGTAGTATGGGTTAGCATCTGTTGTGATGAAGGTTCGCCTCCAATCAACCTGGTACAGAACAATACGAGATTGAGTTACACAGGCGTGCAGCTGTTCTCAAAACTTACCCCAATGTTGCAAAATCATTGCGATGTGTTTGAGAATTAGCAATTTTTTTTTCTTCCCTTACATGCAACACTACAGATTACAATGCAATTTCTATGATAATGAACAGTTTTAATACCTTTATGAAATTAACAAAAAGTCTTAGACCAAGGAAGAGTCATATAGCAAGTAATTATGGGATTAACTACACATTTATTTCTTAGCTCTAATTAAGTGTTGAGCCTACAGCTATCATACAGCATGGAAATGTTAAATTCAGCTTCACCACTGAAATAGGTCACTTAATATGTACATGATTTCACATTAAGGAGTTAATAGTAGAAAAGAAGACTTTTATAACACGGGTGTTTTCACCTTGAGTCCCATTTTAATCAGATCTGACTTGGTAATGTCTGGGAAGTATTCCAGCCAATGGTCAGTATTGGCAAAGGCGGGTATTTCCTGGTCAGTCAGCCCCAGCGACTGCATGATCTGCCATTGGTACGACATGCCACCCGTCTTGGCCGCCAGCTTGCTCTGAAAGATAACCAGACTTCGAGTGATCGAGAATAAGTGCTGCAAGATCGTCTTATGTAACGTGTTGGGATGGGTACCAGTACACGCAGATGGATATGATAAGGATTACTATATAATTATTTTGATGTGGTGTGCTGGTGAGAACTTGGATACCCACTCTTTAAAAGAGTCTGCAACAGATTCAGGGTTGGTTTACTGAGCGTTCCCCTGGGTTTGTTCCGCGTCTTGTTTATTTATTTATTTATTTATCTAATAATGCAATATTTACAATGAGGGTATCCCATCAGTTCACACTGTTTTCCATGGGGGCACTCAGTAAAAACATACACAGACAGTAAGACAAACTAACAGATTACAAAATGAAAGACAAGATTTAAATGTTTAATCAGTAAAGATTTACATGAAAAGAATGATGAAATAAAAGATAACAAAAGTAAGAAAAGATGATTAACTAAAATATAAATATAATTTTTTCGGGTATTTATTACCATTTATAAACAAGTAAAAAACAAACAAATAACTAAGTACATCCATTCATTCACGCATGCGCACCTCAGGAGAGACCATTCTCGTACCTCGTATAAAGTAAACAACTTCTACATAGAGTTAACGTGAACAATAAAATTTTCCCATTTCTCAGAGACGCTGTATGCAATTAACTTTTCAGCACTACAGTACTCATAAGTACATGTAACAAACTTGTGAAAAGTAGGTAATCTATAATTTTGCGACATCTCTCCTAACTTGTAAATGTACTATTTGACTGGTAAAAGCAAAATGTTAAGTAGAAAATCATGTGTCTCATAAAGTCCAAGAATAACACGTTTGTAAGAGAGACAATTGGGAAGCTGAATGAGACACTTTTGAATTAGCTTTCCGAATACCTTCCAGAAATCTTGTACACGGCGACATTCCCAAAAAAGGTGTGACAGCGTTTCTGGAGCTTTATTACAAAAGAAACATAAATTAGAATCCCGAACATGGATTTTGACTAAAAGGTATTTGTTGCAATAATTCTGTGTAATATTCTCAATTGGAACCATATAATGTTGGAATCCTTTGTAATATCATAAAGCAATGCCGATATTTTCTTTCAATCTAAGCTATCTCCTAACTCTATTTTCCACTTACACTCTGACTTAGAAGATTTCTCAACGTCATTAAAGACTGAGCAAATATGTCTACAACCCCTCAAATATTGCAATGTGCCAGAAGTCAGTGGAATAAAAGTAGCTTGATTACATGCTAGTACACTAGATGGCAATACTATTGATGGTGAAAAGCTCCAGACATTCATTTTCCAGACATTCAAAAAAACAGATTTCAGCAAAACATATTACTACATTATTTTTCTAATTAAGTTGTAACACCCCAAAGTGATAAATAATAATGATAATTATTAATAAATAACAAACCACAGAATTGTGCCAAAGCTCAATTTTCACTGATAACCTGCTGCACACCGTGTTTATTATTTCTCAGAACCAGAAAAGAAACAGCGTCACTTCTAGAAACAAGAGCAATGCGATGCGTTTAAATGCGCCCACAATTGTACCGCAAACAGTGTGTGTCTAGGGGAGTTTAGTAGTATGATAATCATAAATTTAATATTCCGCAGAGGGTATGGGAGATACAGCCATTGATGCAACAAAACTGCCACTAGGAGGCGTCACAGTAGTTCGAGTCGTCCAAAAACCCTCATCAGCCAGCCTCTTTACAGTAGAATCATTAACGCCTAATTCAAAATCATCCTTAGAGTGTTTGGTTGATAATACACTTATTCTATCTACTACGACTGAAATTTGTCAAATTCCACTTGTAACTTCTAATTCCGTGAAAAAAGTCAGATTTTCCATCATTATGGAAAATCAGGCTGTCTATGGCTCTAAATACAATGCATGGGATAGGACTCTGCCAAACAACACATTACCTTCTTCCCCTTAGCCTTGTCCTTCAGTACAGCCTCAGCTGCTGAGACTGACACTTGCTCCTCTTTGGTGGTCTCCGCGGGAAACACGGGCGGGCAGCCAAATTCAGACATCTCCCTCTTCAACTTGTCGGCACAGGCCTAGAAGGGCAGTGCAAATTTACGCCTTAACTGGTACTTAATGACAAAAGGCGTGCTTTACTATTACTTACGAGCTATGAAAAAAATACTCAAATATAGAGAGTAAAAATACACTATGAAATTGTCATGGCATGACAGGTAAATAACCTCTTCTCTCTTGTTGGCAATTTAAGGTAAATGACATATACATGTGAAGAACATCAAGCAATTTCTAGGAAACTTTATTACCTGCTAAATGGTGTAAAATCACGGTGAATTTATCTGGGCAGAATGTACATGCCATTTTCCATATGAAAACACAGTTTAAAAATAGACATTCTTAATTCTTAATAGATTGATCAGTTTTGTAACAATAAATTCAATTTACGAACAGGAAATCATATTTCAATGGAATATTAAGAATGCTTCAGCTAACATTTTGCAGGATAATTGTAAAATACAAAGCTGAACAGACAAAGCTATATATGACAAGCCAGATGACATCATCACTGCCACGATACATTTTAATTCATTTCAACTTGGATAAGGTAAACTTTGCTTAAGACTACTAAGATCATTCTAGCTATACCAAAAAGAATTGGAAACGAATTAAAGAAGATTGCAATTGACCTTACAAAAAATTAATCAATTAGTGAAATGACACTTCATATAACTAGGTTACTGTCTTACCTTTATGGGCATTCCCGTGCAGTGAAGTCCAAAGGGGAACAGACATCGTTTCCCTCGCATTCTCTGGTAACCCACTGCAAACTGAAATATTTTTTAAAACATTAACGATTAGATATTTAAGTTATTCTTCAGCCAAGAGATCTTTGACATTGCGGGTAAGTGACATTTTAACGATCTATTCTTCTAGACAGACTGATTTCGTGACTGAATGATCGAGCTTCGATAGATACATAAACAAAAGCAAGGCAAAGCCTAGACATGTTTCCACAACTACACAGCAAACAGTATGCTTCTATGGGTGTCCAGCAGTATAATGCAAAACAATTAAGACTAATTTTGCCATCGTATCAATGCTGAAAATCAATTTACAGTCTAGTACCACATCCTAGCTATACACCCCTCTGTCACAGTATATCAAAAACCAAACAAGCTAATCGATGGACAAAATATGTCTACGCAAAAAATGAAATAGCCTCGAAATCTTGTGTCAAGTTTCATCAAAATTTGTCAATTTGTTTTGTCAATCAGTAACGGGTTACCAGTATCTTGCTAAAAACTTGAACAACAGGGGGAGCAACATTCAAACCTTCACTACAATTCACTGATGTCAGTGCAACCACACTCTACATCTCTGTGTTTAATTTCGTCTAAGTCCATCTTGACAGTTAAGCAACGTTTAGTCAAAAAGTAATTAAAATGACCAGAAGTCAAATCATCCAGAAATCAAGTGGGTGACGGTGCATCCCAGCCATAAAGCCATACATCAAGTTTGATCGAAATCTCACATGTCGTTATGACAAAACTGAGACTAAAATTGTCAACAGGGTGAGGAACATGCAAGGGAAGTGGGCTCCTACAAAAAGCACCACATACCTTGTGTTACATCCGGGAAAAATTAATAATCAAGTCATTTCGCCCTGAAATTGATGAACAAGGAATCCAAAAGGGGGTGTTACACTAATCAAATAAATCCAGACAATCAACTTGTGCTGGTGAATTCCCATCACGTACATCTATGTCAATTTTAAAGAAAATTTGAAAGTCGTTTTGTCAAAAATCAACGAATAAAGATAGTCGCGTCGAAAACTCAAGCAACAAAAAGGGGTGCGACAGCTGTCAAGTCCCTTTGAATATCAACAGATACCTGTGCATATCCATAACTCTGTGTCAATTGTCATCTACATCCGTCAAGTAGATTTCAGGAAAATCGACAGACAAGCAAACGTAATGAACACAGACTTGTTAGTAGGAGAATAAAACTGGATACAAACACAAGATGTCATACCTCACATTTTGAGAGAGAGAAAGTGTGTCCTAAGTGCAGTCTTCCATTCATGTATGGGTATGGGAATGTGACCACGTACTTTTCTTGCCTGCAATGAATATACTTCAAGTAAATTTTACATTTTTAACAATTTAACGTCCACCAGAAAAGCCCCACACCAAAAGTCACAGACGATTCAAGAAGAGTGCAAGATATTCAAGAACACTGCTGCAGTGCACCTAGGGAGATCTAGTCATCTAGACAAGATTGATGAAACAGGCACAAGTATTTCAATACACTGCCACAACCTTATGTGCTCTACGAAATTTGGTACAAAATCTGCAGCAGAGAGAAGTTGGTAAAAACGGTTGACAACTTTTAGAACAAGAACTATGTACAACATTGATAAAGACCCCTGTGGACATCCCACACATCGCAGTTGCAAGGGATGATCATTGTTCTAATAATTACCACTAGAGGGAGGAATGCTAGTAAGCTTTAAATAGCCTCCAGGGGGAGCAAAGCAAGCCAGTCCTGAAATGTTCTCTTCAATGAGAACACACCTCCCACCTTTCAACATGACTGGAGGATTGGGAGGCGGGCAACAAAGAGCATACAAATTACAGAAAGGCCAGTACGGACACGGCATAGATAAAATATATCTGAAACAGAACAGGTTCTATGAGCTACTAACATTGAAAAATTGCATCGTGAACATCTATCAAGGCACCAATGGTAGGTAGACACCACAAAACTCAGACTTGTGCCCTAGCCACAGCAGGCGAACTTATGCCAAAATCCACTACTGTGGTACTCTTAAATTTCATGAAGATCCATCAGGGAATTACATGACAGGCAAAAAGAAAAATTGCCACAAAGGGACACCACAGCAGACATACCCATCTGAAAATTATCGCCAGGTATGCTCTTTGCAGCAGAAACACATACCAATCTTCATAACGATTCTTAAGTGTGGTTTAGCTAATAGAGGCAGATGCCAAAAACGAGAACAGGAAATGATAATCCGAGCCATTAAAAATAAACATTAGCCATGCTGTTCCTAATAGTAACATAAAAGCCAATCTTCATGATTCTTTTCTGGTTTGGAAGATAAAGAGGAAGACGCCAAATCAAACAATGAAAACGGATTCTTGATGGTATAATGTCGAAAGAACTGAAAATGAGAAGGCGACAGTGCCTTCATTATACATACACCTGAGTACTTTCCAAATTTCAGTTAAGTTAAACTAAAATTGCCACTAGCACAACAGTAATATAGGTGCATTAAAAACAAATTAAAGAAACTGAAGCAACTGATGGTTAAATATAGAGAGGAGACTTCATCATGCAGTTTCAAGATCATAGGCGTAGGGAATCAAAAACTAAACAATGAAGAGCGTACAATGCATTTTACTTTCAGAAGTATATGCAATTTACACACTCAATGGCCAAGAAAACATGTAGCATTTAGGTGAGTTATTCAAACTTAACATGAAAGAAACATAGTGCATTAAATAAAGTTTGTACTTTGCTTCCTCAGTGCCTGGTGCTGGAGCATCCAGCTCAAAAGTTCGCTCACGAGCCCACAGTTCCTGACATTGCCTCTCAATCTCTCGCAGTTCGTTCAACTTTGCTGTTCCCTTTCTGGCGGTCATTTTTCAGCCTAAAGTAGAAAGCAGTAAAGAAAGTGAAAGAGACAACAAGTCATGAGTCATTGTATGCATCTCAATGCTCACCTTCAATATTCACAGAAGCACCTCACACTTGCTTTCAGTTTCATGTTATCACTTTCAGTTTCATTCCCAGCACATTTCATTTTGGTCATTCTTAAATAGAGTAATACACCAACAGAAATGTTCGATTTTCCACTTTCATTATTATGAACGAGATTCATCTATTAAAACCATGTTTAGCTGTCTAATAAATGGAATTGAATTTGCATTTTATTTGTGTGAAATCGCTAGGACTATAATATTTCTTAGTTTGTTAGAATTCTACTAGTATTTCTGTTACAAACAAGAAGATGGAAACAATCATCGACTCAAGAATGCACTTCAGAGTTAAGGGGTTTGAAAATGGCCAATTGCTCATCACTTGAGTTACAAACGAAAACAGATGATAAGAAATATTATGGGGTGAACCAGCAAACATTTAGTTGACATACTTTGTTTATTTTATTTTTGACCCTTGCAAACTATGTATCGTTTTTGGGGGCCACGATTGTCACAACCCTCTCCTGTGGTACTGGGTTACAACCCTCTCCTCCAGGACTGGAATTTTCATATTTTGGCGACCTAAGTTATCACTTGGCAATCGGGAGTTTTTCCAGATTGCATTTGCCAAATTTGGCATGTTGACTTTATGCTTTTAAAAGTATTGACCCGTGAAGAGGCTGATACGATTTTAAAGATTTATGGTGAACAATAATGAAGTATTCAATCAGGGAAATTCAAGGTTGACATCATTTAGTAGAGTGCGAAAAATTGCTAGTCCTGACTGTGGGAATTAAAAATTGACCAGGGTGGACCAGGTCGATTCATTTTGACTGACTAATCGCTTCATTTCAGGTCCTGCTAGCAATAACTTGACTATTATGTCAATCAGCTACTAGTAGACAACAAACAACATTGTACAATTAAACCAAAGAACAATAAACCTCCCAGGCAGAGCTTCCAAACAATTCTTCAGACAATAACAAAATTTCAAGTCAATAAATGTAAATGCATTTTCCTGACCAGGAAATTTATACATCCTCAAGCCACTAAAATTCCCCTGATATATTGACATTATCTAGATACAGCAAATTTCTCCCGATTTGAAAACCTGCTTGTAAACAAAAACACCGACTGCTCACAGTAATTGGTCAGCAGACACTATTGTCACTAGACAGTGACCAGCTGGCACTGGCTCCACAGCAGAGACAATGAAGCTCGCCGAAAAGCTTCCGGCGTATGAAATGCCTATAGGAGCTCCACCATCCTACTGTCGGAGCCAGTACTAGTAGGACGGTAGTCACTGTCGACACACGTCACAATCCACATCACCTGCCGATCTGACAAGCACCCGGTCAGTCACGGTCACCTACTAGACAGTCGTGGTGGCTGGGTTCTAAGTAAATATTACAAGCAACGATGACAGAGATGTAAGAACCTTGTGATGTCTTCAAGCATCCAATATTCATCAACTAAAAACATGTGCCTTAGCATTCATGTTGTAAAGAGTTGATAAACTGATAAACTCACCAGCTGACGAAAGCGTGTGCAACCGGAAGTATTGAAGAAAGCGGGTGAAAATTTGCGACACCTGTGTTGTTGTGAAACTTTTAAATAATGAAAGATCATGCCGGAGCACAAGGATTTGATTTCCAATGGCAGCAATAATAGCATTCTTAAAATAGAAATATTTATAAATGCATTCGACGTAAACCCTAGCAACGTTAACCGTAAATAGGTATCAGTTCATTTCTCCGATTTTGTTACCTCGACAGACGACAGAAGTGTGTGCTTCGTTTTGTTTTTTTTTGCGCTTAATGGAAACTCTGTGCTGTTTTTTACCTGCATGCCATAACTGACAGACAGTGTGAGCGTAAATAATCAATAGTGGAACACGGCACATGTCATTGGAACAATCAACAAGTGAACAAGACCAACAACACTGTTTGGACAATTGAAGTCAAGACTGTGTCTGTGAAGTTGTGAACTAGATACACTACAACCTTTAGACTTTGTGCAGGTTAAGCTGGTTACCAGTTAGAGTGTTCAGTGACAGTGATTGGAGTGTTAGAGTCAGGCTAATGGGAAAAATTGGAAAAGCAATGTGAAAATGTCACACTTTGATGAAAGAAGTGGAATAGTTGCTTGTAAAACGGACTGGGGTCGCTGGTATCAGACTGTTGATGAACTGTATCTGGAGATTGATGTTCCAGAAAATACCCGTGCTAAGGAAATAAATTGCTCATTTATGACGAAGAGCATAAAAGTTGTAGTGAAAGGAAAAACAGTGATTGAGGCAAGTTACCTGTGGAATACATCTGACCGTACTCTATGGGGAATGTAGGCAATGACCATCGCCTCTGTTGGCCCGAACCAGATGCGATGCAGAGGCTATAGGCGCTCTGTACGCCGGAAGCCTTTCGGCAAATTATGCCTCGCACCGACTAAACCATCAAAGTCACATTGTTATAAATACCTTTTGCGCATAGAGGAACACCTGAGGAGGTTGTCGATGTGTTTAATTCCTTCCAACTCGAACAAATACTCCCATTATCAAACTTTTTCTTCGAGCAGTCCCTATTTCAGTTCCCAAAATCGTGAACTCACCATTTTTATACTGCGCACGCTCCAATTTTTACCGCGCTCGCTAGGTGATGTGACTTCATGACCTCAAGGCCAAAGGTGAGCCATTGCGGTCTGGTCACTCAAATGTTCGTTTCCAAAATGCCACCACTTATACTTGTCTTTAATTGGCGTTACTTGAAACTTGATTGTATTTCAATGAATTATTGTTTGTATTTGATAAAAATAAATGCTGTTGATATGACATTTAATAGTCTTTGTGCACATATTTGACATTTTAATGTTTAACAACACGGCAAATGCACGGCTGGTTCCCGGCAGCACGTACGCGAAAAGCGGGAACTTCAGCTTTCAAAGTTCGCCGGTAGGTCCGCAACTTCTGACCTTCGGCCTGGTTAAAAAAATGAAAATATTGGGGAACTGAAATAGGGACTGCTCGAAGAAAAAGTTTCATAACGGGAGTATTTGTTCGAGTTGGAAAGAATTAAACACATTGACAACCTCCTAAGGTGTTCCTCTATGTGCAAAAGGTATTTATAACAACGTAACTTTGATGGTTTAGTCGGTGCGAGGCATAATTCGCCGAAAAGCTTCCGGTGTACAGAGCGCCTATAGCCTCTGCATCGCCTCTGGTTCGGGCCAACAGAGGCGATGGTCATTGCCTATGGGGAATGGTGCTCTGTATATAAATTGTATGCCAGCTGCCAAATGATCTCTTCCACTGGTTGGGGGTGCCATCGCACTCAAAATCCATCAATACAACACCTGGGGATTTTGATTGAATGCATAGGGTAAATTGAAGTTTAAGCTTACCACTTCCAGTACCAGGGACTATCAGTGACCTATTGACTCAACTTGACAACGTTGTCCGGCACTGGTCAAATATAACGACCCTGTTATTCAATTAATGAAACTTATTCTCCATACCAAGGACAGCTATATTGGGCTAGTATTACACTGTCCCTGCAAACTCCAAGTATATGATGCATTGTCTTCTTCATCATTATTCATTGGTGTCAACAATCAGCTATGTTTAGTGAATCAATACATCATCAGATATATTTGTGATTGGTAGACAGGTCAGCCGTCTGAGTAGACTCTCACCTAAACAGTTAAGTTTTACGGAGATCTAGAAACTGTTTGAATCCTGTGGACGGTCCGACGTCACTGAGTGCTAGTCGCAGTCATGAAGTCTGAGTGGCTTCCGTAGGAAGCTATCCAAAAGTTTGTGTGTACCTGGAAGTTCCAAGTCAAATATATGGAAACAGTACCCATCTGCAAGCCAACACAACCTGCTTAAATGTTACGTGAAGTCAGCAACTTATATGTTGGTGTGTTTGAAAATAGGATTGTTTAACGCTACCTTCCAACAAAAAATCTTTTGATTAAGATCACTTTTCATTATTATTATCCAAAAACCGTTACTTAAAGTAGAGGTGATTTCTTGTCTAGGAAAGAACAGGCATTTCATAATTGCCCTAGACCCAGCTCAACAGGTGGCTTTGTCACAGGGTGTCATTCAACTAAATATCCATTGAGCATGGTCTCAAGCAATAACAAACTCTGTCAGTCCTTTCTGTACACAGAAACTACTTTGAGTATGTGAGAAACAAATTGAGATTGTCCAGTTTTATTGGGATAAGTGGTCTAAGTCAAAACTTACTTACGGCTTCTGTTATGGAATGTGACCATCAAGCAGAGTTTGATGCACATTTGCAAATGAGTTGTTGGTGTCTGTTGCTGTGATTCTTATATTTGCCCTTTGGTTAAATAGTAATTCATTTTTACAGGGTGACTTCGTTGAACCCATTCACCCTGATGATGTCGTGTGGACACTTGGTAGGTTTCATTCAAGTTTCCAAAGTCTGTTATACATTTTAACTAAAACTGGATCATCTGAGATGGAGCAGAGTGCAAACCTGGCACGGTACCGTAATACCTCATCATTGCTGCTTGGCAGAAACTGAATTCTGAGTAGCCTTTCCTCATAAACCTAGAGTTCTAAGCCAGTTTGTGATTAGAATTTTTGCCACCATGACGGTGAACTGATATGTTTAGGGATTACTTGTGTCATTTCGTACTAAAATGTATACATGTCCATAAAAACCCATGTGTATGCTGGGAAGAACTGGTCGTAAGCTGCAGGGTGGAGAATTACACTTTTTGGTCTGGCTGTGGTTTCCCAAATATATCCTTTGATCATTATGGAAACAGTTGCTAGCATATGTTTGGTAAATGGGTGTTTTTCACTTGCTGGCAATCTTGCTCAAAGGTAAGAGCAAAGAATTAGGTGTACGTAGTCTCTTAAAATATTGTATATGTTATGCAAGCATAATATTCTTCATTATGTCTCTTACAAAGCATAATAAGTAGGGATAAAACTGGAAAACTTTTCTGAATTGTCGTTCATGTACTTGGTTCTTGGGCAAGTGGGCATACTGTTAGAAAGTTCCGGTAAAACTAACTGTTATTCTTCACTAGTGTTTTTAGGTGTGTTAATCTGTTCATGCCACTTTCTCACTTTAGAGGATAGGAAGATGATACGTATAGTCCTAGCCAAGTCTCTAGGTGGTGCTGAACACTGCTGGCGCTCTCTGTTGAAGGACCAGTACATTGCTGATCCACACACTTACCATCAAATGGAGCAGAAGCTGACTTTGCAGAGATTTCAACTGGAGGTTAGGCAATACATTGTTGACTTTGCGTGAATCTTAGGCTTTCCCTTCTCGCCTGAATCGGACAGAAGCTGTTCAAACTACATTTTTAATCTGTATAAAAAAATCAATTTAAAATAAAAAATAGGCCACTTACCTCAGTTTGTAAAGTTGGTCTCAAAAATGCTCTGGTAGGAGTTTATTTGTCTTGACACAAAGAGCAAGCTGAGAATTACCGGTCAACGAATGCATTAAATGTCACAAGACTGCCCAGCCCTTGTGACATTTGACTTCTTCTGTTCAGTTACTGGGTGCATGTCTCTCAATTCCTACTGAATGATGAGAGTGATACTAGAGCAAGAAAATATTCACTTGGACTGTCATGATTAGCCAATACTCAGAGCTGAAGTTCTACCAGAGAGCTCTTCACCACTTAGTGAAATGGATATACGCAGAAGGAATGAGAGAAAAATTTTTATTCAGTGTGTAAGTAGTACTAACCTAATCAAATTCCTTCGAAAAGAAAACCGCAAATGGTCTTACTGGTTATATTTCGCCTCTTTCTTCCGTCCTCTAACAACAATGAATCAAATCGTCTGCCATCTTCTGCCTCTAGTGTCAGTTTTATGTTTATACCTTTGCCTCTGTGTTTTTGGAGTTCTTTGACAGATTTTCATAAAATTTTTTAAGATTTTTATTAGAGTAACGCGGCAACTTTCCATTTCAGAAAACTTTGATGTATTTTGCACCAACAAATAGATATTTTAGAAACAACCCTAGAACCACACCATTTGCGGTGCAGTCACGGGTGCATTTTAAAGCTCCGCGTTGCTCTTATTGAAAAAGATATTGATGTGTAGCATCAAGTCACCCAAATGTTTGTAGCATTTTAGATTCACATCCCAAACTGTGTCAATAATTACTTAATATTTCATCATATGACATCATGTATAATTATAGCACTCGTAACATTTGATGAGACTATTTCAAGTTTAATTCTTGTCATATTATCTTTTACAGCAACCTGGTTTTGACTTTAGCGGTGCCAAAATAAGTGGAAACTATTCTGGTGGTGGTCCTCAGCTGCCAACATAACATCAGTTGTCGGTGAAAGAAACTGGATAGTAATATCCTGCCATAAACGACACCTCAGCTGTTCTAGTTACTGGTTACTTCCTGGGTTATAACCCCTCTAAATAAACACGACCCCAAAATTGTTATTCCACATCATTGTATTGCGCTGGTGTACATGAAACACATGGTGACACAACAAGAGCAAGTACCACCATAATAGGAAGACTGTCATACTCAACCATTAGTTTAAGCATATATCGCATCTCTCTTCTTTGTGATTCAGAGTCCTATGTTGTTCCAAGTCCATAACATTATTGTTTTTAATGGCTCACATGCCAATTTTGACCTAACAATGACTGCCTATCACTCTCGGCTATCACTAACTGCAACCCTGTAGACTGTTATAATCCACGATGTTAAAATTTCCCTTGCAAGAAGAATTATTTCTCCTGAGTACCCTTTCAAAACCGTATCAGTAGACTTCAGAACATACATTCCTCGAAATGTACTGTAGCTAGTGTTTTAATTTGTTTGTTAGTTATGTCTCTACGTGTTTTAATGCATACCTGCACACCTGAAGCAAGGAGACTGTTCCGAAACTATATACAAGCGTACCAGTATCAAGCTTACAAACAAGATGTCTAGTCGTGTTTTAACGAAGTTTGTGTAAACGAAGGGCGGCTACGGAACTAAATTGATTCCATGAAACTATAGAAACAGTCGCCCTGGTGTCTACTTTCTTTAGTACTAGAACACCGTCCTATGGGCAGCACACTATAGGGGGCTGGGTGGGCTATAACCCTTCACTTCAGTGCTACGCTGCACATAGTCTATAGGTGGTGCCCCACCGTGGGGCAGAGGGGACTTTAGCCCCTCCCCACTTTTTCACTGCTGTGCCGCCCATACTTCCATGATCAGAGTTATCTCAATAGTTATCTTATAACTAGTGCACATATTAACCAACCCAAAGTCGCCGTCCTCTTCCAGTTCCTCAATGACGAGATAAGCGGCTCCTTTGCATTTTTGTGGACACCTGGAATTAAAATGGCACATTTGGTCTGACACAAGAGAAACACGTTTCAGCCTTGAATTGTCAAGCGTGTGGTTTATGTTTTCCATTGCAGCAGTAAATACACAAAACGTACCCAGAGTGGCGTAGATGAAATACTATCCCTCGAAGTATTATTCCTTCAGTCTCGGTCTATAGGCTGAATAATGTCGAGTGGGATATTACTTTACGCCAATTGAGGTACGTTTTAATTGTATTTATCCCATACGCTTTGACATCCTAAGTTTCTTTAATTTTTTCGACAAATGTTTTGAATATTTTTTGTAGTTAAAACATGTATTAATTCAATCAACCAGTTCATAGTTGTACACCAAAATGAAATTTAGTAAAGTAAATGAAACAGATTAGAAACATTATTAAAGCCTATAAAGGCTAGTTGCTAGGCAAAGAAGACCACATTGCCTGGAATCTCCCAGGAGCCAATTTATAATTGTAAATTATTTTTTCCAGGCTGTGGTAATCACATACCTCCCGTAAAAATGACTGGAAATTGGGCTTAGTCTGTTGCAGTCTGCCTATTTAAATGAAATTTCGCTAAGCAAAGAATTAAATTTACAACTTTCAATCTACAGGCTGGATCTCCAAACAAGGCGGTAGACATATTTAACTGCAGAGGAAAATCACACTCATTTTTACCATCCATGTTTTTAAACATCTCCAAAAATTCTGAGCAAGTGAACATTCCCAAATAAAAATGTAGTATTGTTTCTTTGTGTATAGTTACTCACAGAAAGAACACAAAGACGACTCACTAACACCTACTTTCTTTAATTAAGTAAGAGTTTGTACCCTGGTTGATACGGAATTGAAACCATCCGAGTATGACATCGGAAGTACAATTATGATAAAGTAAAATTTTTTCCAAGACAGTATCACCGACCACATTAATTTCTATTTCACTCAGACTGTTCACATGACGTATCATAACCTATATGTATGTGTTCTTGCGCGTCAGGTTGCAAGTTTTCTCTAGTAAAAGAAACAGTTTTTAATGTAACGATTTATTACTTGAAAAGAGATAACAAAGATGAAATCGATGGTAACTCTTACTGTGCTTTGAACTCTTAACATTTCCTGAAAGTACTTAAATAACATTTGGTATTGTATAGTTATACTGAGGAATCGGCGCCCGAGTTGCAGACGATATATTTAGCAATTGAAAACGGAGACAGAACTGTCATTATAATTAAGTCTTGTTCCAGATGTTACGTTTGGGTACCCGATTGTATTTTGAGTGCTATTTACTGTTGCAGTTGTATTACTTTAAACTATTTTCAGAAAGGTTGATGATCCAACCAACGTCAAATCGAAATTGACCTACCTTTTTGAACATCACATGACAGAAAATGCAACAATTGCAGCTGGGAAGGCATTTGGGTGTATTCCTCTTAGGGCTGTTCCAGTAAAATCTGTATGGGAGGGGGGGGAAGGCACCTTTTTTTCGCACCCACCACCCATATTTTTCATTTATTTGTTCAGCCTACCACCCGTAATTTTTTATAAGTTTGAAATGCAACCACCCGTAATTTTTTTTTGTTCTTGTGGTTGACTGCACAGGCGCTTGAGTTTATCTGTTCCTCCATCACCACTAACGTCATTCATTACTAAGAAAACATATGTTTCTTATATATGGTTATTAGCCATCGAGAAATTCGAGGAGATCGGAGGGAGTGAAAAAGTCGGAGCTTTTTGCAAGTTGCATTTTTGTTTCAGTTTTTGATTCTGTGCGGATTGTTTATAAAATTTACTAAAATTACCCACCATCAAACATTTATGGCCCAATGAAACAACAACGACCTGTAAATTTTTATTTTTTTGAAGTACGACCACCAGCCATTTTGAATTTAAATCAAACGCAACCACCCATAAATTTTTATTTCAGTTGCCTTCCCCCCCCTCCCACACAGATTTTGCTGGAACAGCCCTTAACTAGTTCTATAGCTAGCACAGTTTCAAATGCTATAACAAATGTAAATGCCTTGACTGAGAATAACTTCGTTTTTGTGTTTTTGTTCGCCGTGTAGTCCTCATATTAACTTACTTCCGAGGGGGTCATTCAAAAAAATCACCAAACCCATAAGCAGATGACGGCTTCTTTAGGGCGACAACATAAAACTGAAATGGTCTCACCTGGGTGAGGATTCCAGTTATAAAACTTGAACCTTTCAGCAGTAACAATTGGCTGGGGACTACAGTGTTCCTTAACTGCCTTTATTGGTGCATCAAAATCCTTCGAGCTAGGTAAAGCGGCGAGGCTCGACATGTTCTTGAGTACTAACAGCTCCAGTTACTGATAAAAATATGCCAACATTCTTCCATCCACTTGACTACTGATACAGTCGTGTATACCTTTAAAGGAATTTGTTGTGGGCCATTTTCTATTAAGTCAGGAAATATAAGAATGCAATTATAATCATATTTTATTTCTTCAACAATTTAAACACCAGCACTGCAATTATTATATAAAACTACTAATACTTTATTTCAATGAGTTAGTAGAGTCAGATTGCGTTAGAGAGAACTAATTGGTTTAAACCACTTTCTCTTTCTGTAAAATTCCACAAGTCCTATGGCACATACAATTCGATCAATGATGACATTAAATATTCAGAAAAGATACCGAGAGGGTCCAAGTTAACGCAGTTTGACTGCACAGTACCGCATGATTTCAGTTGACAGGGTGCCTCCTTCCAGCTACTGTGCCAAGGCATAATAGTAACTATGGGCTCTGTCAATCAAATAAGGACCACAGGAATTTGCACAAACTAGATAAAATGTCTACAGTCCTGCAGATTTGGGAAGTTATCAAACGTGATTAGGGATATTGCCTTGAAAGACAATTTGGAAGACATACATGACTGTACTGTGTTGCTGGCAGCCATAACGCAATTTCGCCCATCTCGAGTAGCAAGCTCACTTAACTTCACACACAACATGGAGGACATGAAGATAAGAATTGGTTTACGAATCAAGACATTTGCTCTTGCTTTTTAGATGGAACATGTATGAACTGAAGCATGCACTCACACTTCTAGCTTTTCTTGGGAATGTATTAGGCTTACAGACCACATCTGATATGGTAATGGCATCCGTGAGTAATTTTCATAGTAACTGATATGATTAAATATCAATATTAGAACACACATGTACAAGTCACAGCTCCACCTGCAATCTACACGACACATCTGGTACTTAAGAATTCATTAAGTAAAGATTGGTGTTTACTTCACAGGACTCAAATAAAACCTGCAGAATTAAGAAAGTTGTTGAATGTAGTTGATGTGCCAGGAAGAATGGCAACCTTGATATGGCAGGGGCAGATCCAGGATTTTTTAAAAGGGGAGGTCAGATCACAGATTTTTTAAAAACGGGGGTCCAGGTCAACAATATGAAAATTCTTGATGTGATATCTCTAAAATCAAGGGAAAAAAGGGGGGTCCGGACCCCCTGGATCCACCTATTATGGTATCCTTGAGTATTATCACTCTCACCTGTAATTTACCTGGCACTTCATGCGTTCATTTCACCAGAGAAAAGTGAAACCTGTAGAGCTTCACCTGTGGCAGCAGTTTATGAGTTTGGTCAATGATTTTCACTTCAGCACTTTGGCTACAAATTCTCATCACTCTCATCACTTAAAAGCGACACTGGATTACTTAAGAACAAGTTTGCTTCCATGATATCCTAGTTTGGCAGCAATGACATTCCTGAACCTTATCAAGGAGAGACAAACTTGACATCAAGACAAAACACTATTTCACAGCAATGAACAAGCCTTAAAATT
>NMRA01000178.1:733344-760409 GCA_002633005.1 Phoronis australis | reverse complement strand
AAAAAAAAAAAAAAAAACACGGCGAACGTGTCAAACATGAAAACCTACAACTTTCACGGACTCGAACTCACGTCCTGGCGGAAAAAGCGAGAGTGCTTTACCACGAGACCACCACGACTTCACTCAAAATTTGATGATAAGAGACCTACTTGTTTATGGTCCACAGCGTTTGCGCGCAAAACCTACTTCTTTTTGTAATGCTTATTATAGTTTTTATACTTTGTGCAATCAGTTCGTAACAAATTTGTTGTATTTAAAATAGTCTTCAATTGCCCAAAAGACCAAATCCGTTTTTTGTGTTGGCACTAATGAGGCGATTGCTTTGGAAACCGTCTTAAGTTAAGGTTTGACAAAGAGATAATTATGAGTTTCTGAGTGATTCACTGAGGCTTCGATTAAAATTCACATCTTACCAGCAGCTTCTGTTTTTTCATAGTCACTCAGATTCCATTTTCTTTAAAAAAATGAAGTAATTTCTTCATTGCACAGTGAAGCAGACGACGGAAACGTAGTCGTAGTGCGCAGCGCCACTGCCGGTCGCCTGGGATATCGCGGGAGAGCCTATACTTAGCCATAGTTTTGTTACGATTGAGCCGTGTTCCGAATTTGACACTTGAAATTGGATCTGAGCCCCCCCCCAAACACACTAAAACTGCACACATTAAAATCTTGTTTCCGCCGTTAAAAAAAAAAAAAAAAACGAACTCAGACCAGAACGAACTAATGCTTTTTAAGCTGAGTTGAGTGCATTTCAGGCAAATAAAATAAGTCA
This sequence comes from Phoronis australis, assembly GCA_002633005.1. Classification (NCBI taxonomy): domain Eukaryota; kingdom Metazoa; phylum Phoronida; family Phoronidae; genus Phoronis; species Phoronis australis. Next base: position 759,637 of record NMRA01000178.1, on the reverse strand, counting down.
CTGTGACAAGAAAACTTCATGGGGTTGGTATTGAGCAGTGGAGATCTGTCAGTTCTCTAGTCCTGAAGTCACCTGTAGTCTGAGTACTATTTAGGAGCAAGCTGAGACCTGTTTCAATCGGTAACTAGTTTTTGATGTAATTTGCTGGTGAGAAGGTTGCTCACGTCTGTCATTACTTGTAGCCACCAGGAATATGTAACAAACTTGCTAAAATTTTAACTTGTTTGAGTTGACCCAAATTATCCTGAATCGTATACCATAACCTGAAGTGTATGGTGGCAAAGGCATTGTATTTATGGTTTTCAGATATTAATCAAATTTATGATCAATTTCACCTAGTTTAATAGCTCTTTCATTTTATTGTCTATTTAATTTCTTGAAAGTTCAAACAGAATTGTGATCGTGTGGTGAGTCACCTACTGGTAAACTTGAAATTCATCATCTAGAAATTATCAGGTAGACAAACCCATAGATTTTTGAAATCCTATCTCAGTAATTGCTGTTCGTGTATTTTTATCAGAGCTTATCTGATGAAGAGGATATCAAGAAATTCTTGAATCCTAAAAAGAAAGAACAGCCATGGTGGAACAAAGATGGCAGCAGCGATGAAGAATCAGGTACTGTCGAGTGTCATTGTCGTTTAAACAGATTAGTCTCTGATTGAAGTCATCGCTTGTCATGACTTCAATCGATTTTTCAAATCAGTTTAATCGCCAAAATCAATGTCAAGCCATGTGTTCGATGAGACTCGTTAAAGAATGGTTTCTGCCAGTTAATGTCAACAAAATGTGGCGGAAATGTAGCTCACCTTTGTCGTGGTGATAACGGTAACCTTCATCTCTTTAATTAGTGCTCAAACAATACAGCAGAAAAGTATGTCAAGTTTCTTTACAAAAGATTGTTGGTCACGTGACATTCCTTACAGTATAGGCGCATGATTAGGACATGTAGCTGCACTTATTTCTGGAATTGGACTCATGGGCGTGTTATGTAAAACAGTTGGCGAGTAAAAGCAAGTAGCAATTTTTTTTAGTGAAAGTTCATTTGACTGATCCGTCTCAAATTCGTACACATTGAAAGGTATTCAATTTAACGCTTGTCTACTTCTTTTTAAATCAAAAGTTTTAATAATGGACATAAACAAACTAAGTTATAGTCGCCAGTGTGTTTAAGTCAAGGTTAGGCCTATGAGCCTAAGTGTGTATTACCGCATAGGGGGCTCACCCAAACGGCCAAACGCTATATAAGCAGTTGTCTTCTTACATTGGCGGTTGTTAGCAGACTTGCTCAAGTATTTGTTTTTAGATTTAGAGCTTGTTTCCTGCATTATAGAAAAAGCACAAGAATGAGTCAAGTCNCTGCCCTTTGACCTCTTTTACCAGACAAAATAGATACATTGAGCACTCAGTGACCAGACTAGTGCATTATTAGATAAGGGGGTTGTCTTTGACAGCTTTCATTACAGTTGGTATGTGCTACATACTGAGCATATTGCCCCTAAACTTGAAATGAATTTGTCTATACTTTGCTGGGACAGGGAATATTTAATGTGAAAGATGTGCATTTTTGTTACTGGCATTGGGGTGGATTGGAAAAGAACTCTCTTCAGCTATTATGTCTCAGGCTGATTACTGCAGTGAGAGAAGGAATTATTCAAGAGGCCTGGAATGCGTAAGATAGACTAAATTTCATTATTCAAAGGAGTTCTCTGCCACTGAAACAAAAGTCAAACTGTTCAGGTATTTTAACTGTTCGTAAAGATTTTGAATTTCTGTTGTCAAAGCATTTTTCCTTTAGTTTCAAATTTCAAAAGAACAATCTGTCAACTGCTCGTCACTTTGTCAAATTTTCTCCCACAGGGCAAAGCATGTCCGCTTATTTGGTATGGCAAGACATAGACGTAGCACATTTCCCTTATGTGGAGAATGTGATCCTTGATGTAAACAAAGCAATGGCGATTTCAAGCAAAAGCCAGTTGGACTTCTTTGAGTGCATGAACGCATATCATATCAGTAGGGTCGGAGAATTTGAATGTCTGTTGGCATGAAAGAGTTTATGTTATGACTGCGCTTCAAAAAAGTGACTTGGATGATTTTTTCTTGATGTTCTTGCAATATTCAATGTGAATAACTGTCATGTTAGAGCCTCCTAGAAAAAGTAGATTTGACATGTTTTGCTTAAACGATATTTTTTACGAATTTTCATGCTCCATGCATCTTTAACATTGTAAGCACTGATTGTCTTATCCGGATTTATGAGGAGTGAAAATAGGGCAGGTAAACATTTGCTATCTAAACATATTAAAAAGGGGGGGGGCAAGAGGGTGGTAGTATTGAAAAGGGGCATTTAGTCAACAGCTGAAATGAAGAGTGGGCAAAGGGCCCTGTTATAAAAACCCATGAAGCAGCGCTCGGTTATAACAACACATGCAGCAGCCGGTTATAATAGTCCCTGAAGCGCCTTGTTAAACAAATCACGAAGCGCCCTCTTATAACAACCCGTGAAGAACACTGCGGTTACAGTTCTGTAACATTTAATACAATTTTTGAGTTTTTCTTAAAAATCAGAAAAGTCTTATTTTTTGATAGCAGAAGTTGGACATTTTAAAAACAATTTCTAACAGTCCTATTTAGAACAGTGTCTAAAGCGTAGTGTGTGCAAGTTTCACATACTATCTGATCATTTATTTCTGAGATATGGTATTCCAAAATTAGACATTTTCCTATAAAATCTTATGTGTATGGTAGGTTTGGGTTAATCATAACAGAATTCTTAAGTGGAACATTTTCTGGTGAGACTTACTCGAAACTTGCTGATCAGGAATACCTGTTTACATGGAACTTTATCCATCTGTTTACAAGACTTTAAAATGCGAAACTGGAATCTCCACTGTTCACTTTGAGTTCCCTAGACAAGTGCTATTGTGTCTTTTCAAATACAGGTTCTGTTGTCAAAAAAAGCTTCCTCAAACCCAAGAAAGGGACTGAAAAATATGTGAAGAGTTTCCTCAAGACCAGTGGAACTGCTGATCACACTGCCAAGGAAGATGAAAGAGCCGACTTGCTTAAACCCAGTAAGACAGTTACCCCCGAGCCTACTCCGAGGCCTCGTGTTCGGCGAACAGGAAGTGGAGACATGGCCGACACTCTGCAAACGACAATCGGAGACATTTCAATGAGCAAAGACAGTCTCGAGGATTATCCGGGCAAAAGTAGAAATGAGTTTCAGAAACAGTGAGTGACTTGATGATGGTGTGCTGTCTACTTAAATCTGCTTCCAGATGTGTGTGCTCACGACTCAACTTAAAAATTGACCAATTACATGTCACGCTTTGAATGAAGTCATAAATTTGTACTCAAACAATGTGACGTGATTGGTTAGGCTCTGTGAATTTGAATATTAGATCCTGGCTGTGATCATTATGGAGTAATGAACTGATGATTGGTTTTTTGTCTTGTTCAGGTCCACATTGGTCGAGACTAGCTTGGAAGACACGACCTCCGAAATACCAAGTGAAAGACAACGGCCTGGTTTTGACACGCTTGATGAACAAGCTGACAAGGAAAGGTTCTTCAAGGTAAATAAGGCCACAATGCGTTTAGGAAAATGTTGTCTGTGGACAATGAAATGAGGATAGTTACTGTTATTACATTATTGTAATCTGTTGACCATCTTAAAATACCCTTGAATAGCCACAGAATGCTTTTAAAATACTTATGCTTAGTTGACAAGTATTTTGTCAAATGGGTTACGTCTGGGCATTTAGAAGATGGGTGGATGGTTGGTGGGGACAGCTGATCTCCGATTAGTCTTGCTGGGCAGCTGGCTGCCTCTGGCTCTCCTCTATGCATTCGTCCGCCGCCTTGTTGCCTCACAGTCAACAGAATATTGTGAAATTGTTAAATTATACTTTATAGATTTAATCTACTTGAGTGTAAAAGTGTGACTGTGCATGAGCCCAAGTTGTCCAATTCTAGAAGGAAGCAGAATGTGTTCTAAGTTTCTGAACAAGTTGCAAGTCCTCGTCTAATCTTGCAACTCCAACTCTACTCAAACTTGAAACTTAACCAATCATTCGGCATGATTCGAGTACAAAATTGTATATAGTTTCTGGAAGCATGCTGTGTTATTGGTCAATTATCGAGTATGGAACATAGTTCCTGAATACTGTTATGCATGTATCAGTCTTTACAAATTGCACAAAATAACAACTTTCCTGCACTTTAAATTTGGTTAAGAACTTCTCTACTCTGTGTTGTTACTACCAGGAACTGGAAGATCAAGCAGACTCAACGTTGGACTATTCGAAACTGAACAAAAAACTGGACATGTCAGCGACTACTCCTGGTGACACAATGATACAGACAAGACACGTCTCAGGTACTATTCACATCCAAGTGTAGAATCTTGTTACTGTGAGCTTGACATAACTGACGATGAATCAAACCTTGGCCTAAAATTTTGCCTTTCTGTAAAATGGAAATAAGGTTCTATTTATTATCCTTTCTTGGGATTCAACAAGAGTGAGCAGTTCAAGTTTTTATTGTTTGGTTCACTTGTCAAGATTTAACACAAACTTTTTTGTTTACTTGGCTTCAGGAAAATCTTGCTTTAATAAATTATTGAGTTGTAAGGTCAACAATCACCGAGTTGTTTACTAAGTTCTGTTGTGTAGCATTTAGTTCTGTACATACAGATTTACTGTTCAAATCAAGTCGCTATGCTACTTAGAAATTTCAATTGCCTGGCAGCAAAAATTACCTGCTGGCAGGCCATCGGCTATTGTTAATGTTAAGTCTTGCTGGTATTTTTCAAGATTTTTTGTTAATAATGGTTTCAAACAGTTTTGTTTAAGCTGCTATTTCTGTAGTGAAGCTTTGTTGCCTACTGACAGTTGTGTTTATCTCCCCTGTAAGATGACGAAGAGTACTCTGATGAGTTTGAAGCAGAAGAAACGAAGCCTGTTGTAGAGGTCAGAGACAGTGTAGAGACCAAAGACAGTGTAGAGGCCAAAGACAGTGTAGAGGAACAGTCCAGCAAAGATAACTCGGTAATTTAACTTTCGCTTGAATTCTTATTACCGTTGGCTATTACACAAATAACAGACGTTGTCGTAGTTTTTTTATGTCCAGTGGCAACCAAAAGATCAGTATTTGGATTTTACTGGTTTTTGAGAGCAATTGAAAAGAAGTGTTAAAAGGTTCAACATTTAAAAATGATTTTTCACGAAATGTTTACCTGAAGCAATTTTAATTTTAATATATAATTGGAGATTGATGCCATTGTTATGATGAGTGTTGTTGTAAAATTATCTTGTCCAAATAAAAATGTCTTAATCTGTGGGTTCCTGCTTTGGATGTGATTACAGCGCACCCTGGTGAGTGATGTCAAAAAGCCTAGCATGTTGTCTAGAGTGTCTTTAATGGAGTCAACCATGGACTCCACACTGGGAACCCGGGCAGTGAGAGACACGGGAGAGGAGAATGAGATGAGTCATGGGCCAGAGGTGACCTCCAAGTCTGTTGTAGGAACAGGTACAGTTTGATCACGTTCTGTGTGGTCATTCGTGTGAAATCATTGGATTCCACGACTTTTTATAAAAATCTTTTAATACCAGGTACTGAAAATGAGTTTCTTACTTCTGATATTAAAGAGTTTTGGCTACACGTCACCAGAGGTCACAAGTTCACTCTTGCATATGCATGAGTTTCATTAGAGAGCTTCGGCTACACGTTAGACACGAAGGCGACTGTAGAAGGGTTACACAATAGCCAATAGCGGGGTGACACTTTGGTGACAATCACTGTTCAGTAGTGGCGGCACATGAATTGGCAGTGGCGGGAGAGACTTGGTATAGGTAACAAGAAAATGGACAAACTGTCAGCAGGCAGGATAACACCGTCACACAACTGACTAGCATAGGTTTTGTGGGTCCCGAATTCTTTCCTGATTTCAGAACCAGTTACTTCCATTGAATAACGCCTGTTATTCTGACATCAGGGACACATAAAGCTGACTGTTACCAGCAACTGGTTGATGATTACCGCAATGCGTGAAACCGTGCTCGCAACCCGGAGGAGGGGTAAATTATATGACCGTGGCGACATCATTATATTCTGCACCCAGTGAAAACAGTCAACATCCCAGTTATAAATTCTAAGCTATTATCTTTTCAGATACTTATCACTATAGTGGTTTTGAGCAAAAATACACTGAAAAAAAAGATCTGTGTTTAATTTACAAGCTCTTAGTTATTACTGCTTGCTTTGAATATGTATGATATTCAAAGCATTCCTCTTATTTGTTTTCATGTAAAGTTACCTAAATTGAGAATGATGCTTTGGCATGAAGTATGAGTACACCATCTCTGTGTCACTTATTACCACCTACTATGGCTTTTCTTGGAAAAATCAGCAATGTGAGGAGAGCCGTAGAACAAAGGTCATAGTTCAAAGAATCAACCGAATAAGTCACATGCACCCAGTCCATCTCTTGGATAGCTAAGCTTTCTAAAAACATTTAAAAGTTTCATACGTCTGACGATCTCTTACGATAGATTGGCAATTAAAACTCACATTTTGCACTTACATGAGAACAGTGGTCTTTGCGTCGTTCCCCCCCCCTCCCGTGTGACAAAACTGAATACAAAAATATAGGTCAACATTATGACCCAGTAAGCAAAGAATGCTGACCTCACATGTTGGCGTTTGCGTTAAACGTGTAGCCGAAACTTGATAATGTTTTCCAAACACATTGTATATTATAATTTGTCGAGTTTTATTCAAACTGATTTGTTTAAATGATATTTTTGGCGCAATTCTGTCATTTCATCTGTTGTTTAGAAGATGTTAGCAAACCAAGTGATCAATAAATTGGTTTCCAAAACAACTGGGCCCAGGGTCTAACCTTTCTACTCCAAATTGAACTCAAAATTATTTTAACATATGATTTTAGGTTCTACTTTTGTGTGTCTATTGTACTGGGCTTGAGTACATTATGCTTTCTTTGCATGATGGGCTAATCATACTTTGCACTTGATGACCCCAGCATTATAGCTATACGTCTGAGCCTGAAATCAAAATCTTGAGTTAAACTTTTTACTTGAAATTTTGTAGCTCAAATCCTAGCGGTCATTAAGTGCAAACTGGGAAAAGCTACTCATATGCTTAAACCATAATATACTTGTGCACACTTATGCTGAGTTTGCACTAAAGAAACATTTAAAAAGTCATAAACAATTTCAAGTACACAGATTAGAGCCCTGGTCGTGATCTGTTCAACTTTGACCTCGTCCAGGCCACGGCTACTCCGACACTGCCAGTCAAGAAATAGCAGCGCTACAGAGGGCGCTACAAGAGGTGGGCATGTCAACCTTGGGGAGTACTCGCGAGGGGCCAACCAATACAACAGGAAATATTTCCTCTATGAATAGACAAGAGAGCACATCATCTCAATATAGGGAGACTGAGGAGTTTGGAATGAAAACTATGTCAGGCCATGATGCAGGTACTTTGAAATGCAGTTATTAATAAGAGGAAGGCAATTGGCAAGCTTCAGTGAACCACCAGTTAGTTTTAAACACAAGTTTACATTTATTTAATTCCCTTTTTGTCAAATATCGTCAAAATTTCTGAACAAACCTTAAAGCCGATGCACATATTTATTGTCCACCTGTTGTCAAGTTACCATGCGGGTTTTTGCCACATTTTTAACTAAGCCATAATTTGGCATCTTCTGCTGCGTTGTACGTTTAGAAGGAACCATGGGGGACCTTAGTGAATGAGCTTCTTACTCGGTGATTTACATTATCTGGTTGTTGTGTGCTGGACATGTGCAATGTCACAAGGCTTTTGGGCTCTGTTTCCTGAAGAGTGACTTAAAGACTTAAGACAGAAATTTTGTCTTACACTCCTACTTCATGACCTACCAAATATAGTCCTGTAACTATTAGCCCATAATTAGCTGGAAATAATTTGTACAAATTTTCTCAGTAAGTATGAGTTGTTGGTCTATTCTCAGTTACTTTGTTCATTTTCTAAAAATAGTTTTAATTATTTTTCAGAAATATACTTAATATGCGGAGTGTAAGACTCAAATTCTGTCTTAAGAATTAAGTCACTTTTCATGAAACAGAAACCTGATTAAATCATCCCCGTGGTGTCATCTTGTAAAACTATGTTCCAGTTGCAATAGCAAGATATTCCTTGAAAGTCCAAAGCATAGACTAATGGATGTTTGTTTTCTAGCCCAAACATGTGCCCTGGATGTATTTTCAGCTGGAATTCCTCGTATGCGCTTAAAATAGTGTGCATTTTTTATTAGGGAAGCCACCGCGCACAGTTGAAGACATACTTCGAGAGGTCGAAGAAATAGAGCGACGATCTCAGCAGTCAATGTCTGATACCGAGCGCCTTACACGTCTTGGTATTGATACTCTGGACCATGGGGAAGGGGCTGTGAAATCACCCAAAGAGAAAAGTGTATTTGACCTTTTGCCCCTTGACGATGGCAGTGATGGTAATCATGGAGATGAGGTACAGATATCTTGTATGTAACTTGCTCAGTAAACGAACAGTGCTCCACATAACAATAAAAAGCACATAAGGCTGTGTGTCAATGTGTTAGCAATATATAGGGTCAACGTGAGCAATATATAGGGCCAATGGGAGCTATATGTGCATAGATTATCATCTTTCAATATTTGATGCTATCAAAGAGTTAGACGTCTTCTCCATGTTGTAGCTTGGAATTTTCCTTTTTTAAGAGGATTTTCCTCTTTTTTTGATTTCGATTTCCTTTTATTTGATTTTCAGTTTCCTCTTTTTGCATCTTTTTATCATTATTTTACTTTATTCGTGAAAAAATGTTTATTTCACTTAAATTTTACTACACAAAATATATTTCTATCACAAAAATATATTTCTTTGTGGAACAATAAATACATCACCTGGAAATTTTTCCTCTTTTTTCGTCATTGGTCATTCCAACAGTTACATGTAGCTGTCTTTATGTTGCATTCAATATTTAATGTTAAAGAAGGTTACAGTTATATATTACATTAAAAAGATACTCATTGCTTTGCCATCAATTGTGTCAGCTTCTGTCATTTACAGTTGCCCCCCTCAAAACAACAGTTGCCCCCCTCAAAACAACTGCCAAAGCCTCGACAGGTGTCACATGACTACCACCCTGCTAAAAAGAAATCCCGCACAAAATACAGTGATGTCAAAAGTTCCGGGTACGGTCCGCGATGGGTTCCCAGCAAGCATCATAAACAGGAAGTGTCGTGGTCACCAGCAAACACAATAAAGTCAAAGGTTAAAGGTTAGCCACTTTGTGACCTCTATACTGTTTTAATAAACAGTTTAATAATCATTACTTGACTACTTTAGATAACATTCATTTGTCACCTCAAGATACAATTTAGCACACAATGAAACAAAAAGAGACCTTTCTGTGAACACATAGTGTTCAGTTTGATACGTGAGTACTTTCCTCATGTTGTTGTAATAGGCCTGGAGTGACTATAAACAGGTTGTTCTCTTGTTGAGAGCAGGCATATCTCTACTCGCCTCGCTCTTTGCCTTTTATATGTTGTTCACTGGCTCACTCCTATACACTGCATCCATGGCTGTCAGTGTGCGTCCGCATGTGATTCAACCAAGCTGTGCATAGGCAAGCTTTTTAATTGATGTGCAGCACTTCAAACCTCGACTTTTGATGAGATTTGTGATCTCTAAGTGACGTTACAGAGTCTGTATCCAAGGCAACATGTGAGACGGCCACTTTGAGCTTATTCTGGATTATCTCGGTCTGTACACGAGTGGCTTCACACCGCTCCGTCACTATGTCCAAGATGTGATCTCTAGCGCCACTATGCATTAACATTAGCTATAAAGATGAGAAGATGTGAGCGTTTTGAGTACACATGTGGTAATCGATCTGAGCTGAATGTATACCACATTGTGACATTATTCAGTGGAGATAAGGTGCTTGGATTGTGTGTTCTTTTCTATAGGGCAGATAATGGTCCACATCAACTTTGGCCACTTTTTATTGGGTCAATGTCACGTTTGCATATTGAATTTTTTATTGGCTACCTATGACTATATACTGCTCATTTATCCGTTGCCATCACAACAGCATGTGAGTGACAAGAAAGTGCACTCAGTTCTAGCATGCTGCATCATGGGATTCTTGACTACAGACCATGTATATGTGATACAGCTGTCAACCTCCGGAATTTTTATTGAATAAAAGGAATTGAGTTTAGAAGAATAATTGTTGAGAGCAACGCTAAGTATAATCATTATGTAATTGGTCCAACATCACATCCATTCAGTATAATTTTATATAGACTGGTCCACCATCATATCAGTATACTGTCAAATAGACTGGTCCAGCATCACATCTTGAGAAGAAACCCCAGCACAATTGTTGTGTATGCTATGTGTTTACATTAATGTACCCGTATAGAAACATTTTTTACTGCTTATTTGGCCCAAAATCAACATCATCACATCTTCAATATAACTGGTCGTCCTTCCCATCAGTACAACGTGAAATAGACTGGTCCAACATCACATCAAAAAACATAAAATAGGCTGGTCCACCACGACATCAGCCAAAAGAAAGTGAAGATTTTACACTTCACTAATTGTCTCTCACAATAAATTTGTGAGTTGGATATCTGACAATCGATTTCAAGTTTGAAAGATGAACAGAAAGCATTTTGTTACCTGTTCAAAGTCCTCCTTGGTTAAATAGTAGGTGTGTGTTGTTTCACTGGCAGTAACGGTCACCTCTGATGTCTCATCATAGATCAGGGACATCTCTGTAGTATATGAAAATATGAAAGTAATCCCGGACCAGGGAACATCTAAATTCTGACAGAAGTTCACATATTAATATTCATCTGCAGAGCTCCAATCATTGTTATGAGCAATGCTCTTTCTATGACTTTGCTGTAATAGACCAAGCATAAACAACAAACTAAGGAGCTTTAAATTCGCGAAGCTCTACACATCCATTGGTGCAAGCCCAATCTCAATAAGCAACTGGAACACCACAGGTTGTCATTGTTAGTCTAGTCTATTGTTACTCCTTGTAACTGACTGTGTCTGTGTATCATTACTTGTGGTTGGGCCTAGCAAGGTGGCCAATGTGTTTTTTTTTTAATCTTCATGATTCTGATGATGGTGTTTTAATAAACGCTGAAGCATGTCAATCTGGTTTATATCCGTTGTTGTTTTATTAACATAAGCTGCTACTTGCTATCATGGAGATCGTATGAAAGTAAACTTTTTAACACATGACTGATGACCATCTATGGTTAATGCATCATCACTATTAGTTTGGATGTAGATACAAACACAGTCCCTGTGTGTGTGCGTGCGTGCGTGCGTGTTTGTGTGTGTGTGTGTGATGACAGTGATTTGTTGTGTGCGAGGGTTATTTCAATAAGTTTGACTTTAGGGGTTGACGTAGCCCATCTGTTGTGAGTGGGTCAGTAAATCTTACGGTTTATTTTGTTGTCAATTCATTGCCTTGAACTAGTTAAAGCCATGTTGCAAAAAGGTTTGCCTATCAAATTTGGATGACTGTTACCAGTCAAATGTAGGCTCTTCAGTTTTAGAACAGGAGAGTGACAGTTTAGAATTAATGAGTAACTGTTCCAACTGACTAAGAGGCATAACAGTTAACATTTTGCTTTTAATGGAAACAATTCTTCAATTTGGTGCGCAAATAATTGCTAAAATTGACATTCTATTTTTTAAAAGGCTTATCACGTTATTGCAAACGCTCTAAATTTTACCAAATGTTGTTTGACAATAGCTACGTCATGTCATATAAACATGCTAAAAGCAAAGTAAATTTTTCTGAAACTTATTTTGTAATTTGTGAAATTTCTCATGTTCGCCATATTGTGTCCCAAAATGTAGAATTTTTACTGTAGCTCATGTCTACTATAACGTCATCTTTAAAATAGTTCTGAATGACGTTGCACTGTTCATTTGATTTTCTTTACCAGTCTGAAGGTCGGAAGTTAAATAATATCTTTTTTGATGTTGACTGTCAGAACATGTGAAAAAATCTTTTGTGAAATTACAAGTATTAAGTGTTTTGCACCTCGCAAATATTTTATGGTTAGTTTTCCTTGGGAAACAATTTAAATTTTAGTTCATGCCAAATGAGATTTTTCATCTAGTCAAAGGTGTCCTCCTATGCCACTCACGGTTGCCAGTTGTCAGCAAAGTATCATTTGTCGACGTTGACTTGTAGAAATCACGTGCTACTTACTACTATATCTCAGATGTTTTTTTTCATATGGATCTATTTCTCCCTACTAGAGTTCGACTGCGTGGGTCAGTTTAGTCTGCTGAATGTCACCTGTTTGTGTTACCATAAATTCTTTAAGGCAACAAGGGTGTGGGGAACACGTGGAAGCTGAACGCTGCTCTATGAATGTTACTTGCTGTTACACTACCTCCAAAGTGAGTTCCATCTCCCATGCTCATCACCACTGTGTCGTCCCCTTTGGATACTTGCACCAGGCCATGTTCTATAAAGTACATGTGCTTGCTCTTGTGTCCAGCAGTCACTATAATGTCCTCTGGCATGAATATCTCATAATGTAGATAACTACACAAATCCATTATTAAATCTTTACTAGCGTCTTCAAATAGGCTCGATTTCACTACTAACTGTTTGCATATTAAGTACATGATTTGTGCCTTTATCTTTGGATTAATTTTTTGTAGCATAGTATGAGGATCGAAATACTGTTGGTTGTACTTTGTATCGTAGTACTGTATAACTTTCTGTCTGAACTGTTTCGGCAGTCTGTGGTATGTCATGAATTGTTTTACTTCTTCGATCTTCTCGTCGTACTTGTTACCGGCCGTATCAGACTGCATTACCATGTGATTCAAGTCAGCGACAAACATGGCGTAGAAGATGGCGCCAATTAGCATACTGACTATGGTGGCTAACGTTTCCAGCGTCGACTGTGGTGCAAAATATCCGTAACCTATACTCAGCATGTGCGAAAACGTCTTGAAGATGCTATGAGCGTAGATTTCTGGGATGCCTTTTGTGAGTAGTCCTTTCTTGACTATCCAACTGGTTGTTGGAAAGACTTCCCAAGATGCAATGGCGAACTGGAAGCAGCTGTTCCAGTGGGAAGCGACTGTGACCACGAGGATGAGATTTAGGATACGCCAGACTCGGCCAGGCAAGTGAAATAGGATCTGTATTCTCTTTAAGTAGCGGAACAAACGGGAGAAGTTGAATAAGCTGAAGACGTGTACCATACCGCAGATCAAATAAATCTTCCCAGCTTTGTGGTTGTATTCCTCGGCACTATCTGTCACCCAGTCTATCCCAGAATTCTGCAGCGTCAGCTCAATAAATGTCGGCACAGACGAAATGAAGTCGACGGGAAAACTGGTCTTCAAGTAGTGAATGACGACCACTTTAGACTGCATAATGACCTTGCGTGTGTAATCTTCTAGGTAACCGGACCTGAAATTAATGATAATGTCAAACCACAGCATTGCCTGTAAGATGTAACACATCACCACCCAAGTCCGGGTAGACTCCGTGTTTTTGGTTCCATGGTAGACTACCCGTAGGGGCGTGAGGCACAGGTAGAGAAGGATACACATGATCATGATTATCTCCCAGACAAGCCTTAGGATGCTGAATGGATGCACTAGATACTGGTCTATGGTGCTGGCCATCTCATGCAGTTCTTTCTCCTGCTCCAGGGCCACTTTACTTTTGAACAGTCTTCTCGAAGCTGTTGAGTACTTGTCAGAAGCCTGAAAGTAGGAAAAATCATCAGACTCTGTTTAAAACTAATCAATACATTGTAAGTGCTGCCAAGCGTTTTGATTGTAATGGTAGACCACCACTTGGCAGTTTCAGTTGGCTTTGAGAAGTCAGTCAGTGTAACCAACCCGGGTTAACCTGGGGTGTCTTATGGGTTGCGAAGTGCACGGTGTGTGGTGTTGATCAGATTCCATTTGGCAGTTCGAAGGTGCGAATGTCTGACGGGCAAAATCCTGGCTAATACTCTGCCCTGACCTCCGCCCCTGTAAATGAAAGCCAAGTATTAAATCTTCTGAGTGTATGAAAAAAGAAGGGAAGACTTGAATGACATGGGAAAAGTAACGTCCCTAAGATAAACATTTTGGAAATTAAATCTAATGTTGGGCTGTTGTGGGGAGATGAGTTTAACATTTCCAGTGCGAAATGTTGCGATTGCTGGCTTCCAAAGGTAGCTTGACATTCATGCTTGCTTGTAATTGGTTTAAGTATAAGCCTGAAAGGATTTTTGAAAAGCTTATAAAATGTTTTTAGTTCTTGGCTAATTGAAGTTGCTGAATCCTTGTTTTTTCTGGATTATTTGGAATTAAAGCTAAACACGATTTTATAAAAAATTTCACACTTGTTTCTTCACATGAGGTCATTGGCATTTGATGGGCAATGTTTCTACCATGACTATTGTTAGAATATGTAAGGTCACGCAACTTTACTCTTTGTACCCGGGTCAAATGTTGTGACTTGTTTCTATATTTTATAACTTACAAAATTAGTTTATAGTTAAAATGTTCATCGCTGTCTCCTGTGATTATGGTATAAACGAGAAAAATTACTTACTAGGAGGCATTTAGTTAGCTAAGCATAACGTTTCAAGCCTGCAGCTCAGGCCCTTGATCACGTGACTGTTCTTCCACTGTGAAACCGGAAGTAACACCTAATCGAAAATAGGGGGGCTGCAACTTCCTCCTATTTACAACCAGCTGGTACTTCCAGTTTCACAATTAATCCCTTAATTATGATTACAAACCCATGGAATTTTTGGTTATTACTAGTCATTTTGGCAGTCATCTCTGAATTTGCGAGTGAAGGTCATGAAAGGTTGAGTTCCAATGGCCTTGAAGATTTTTCTGGGGTAAAATTTTTGTAATTCAGCACAACTTTGGGCATTTTATTTTGTGCTCCAATTTTACCAAATTCATTGGATTGATCATGGAATTGCTTGCAAATGTCATAGACTGGGAGCAGATTATAAAAATATGACAATACCAGAAGTTAATGTGTTGTACTGCAGGTTAGCCTAGTTACTGTTATGGTACTTTTGAAGTGATTGATACGCCAACTCTACCTTCTTGTTATGTTATGAATTGCAGTTTTCTTAACGTTATAGCATGTAGGAACCTCGAAAAATGGTAAAATTTGACAAATTTTCATATCTCAGAAATGGCTGATTGGATTCATATTAAACTTCTAGTCACCATAATTTGTGAACTCTTCTCCAAAATGCAGTTAGAAATTGGTTTCAAAATTTTCCACTTTTGCACAAGGGGCTATGATTTTTGTAAACATTTAACTAAAAAAATTGTGTAATTTGAAACCGCAAACTTAAAGATGGTTTAGAAAATTGCAGTGTTGTTTAGATTTTATCTTGAACATTTATTATCAATTAAAAGTTGGCGCAATTTGGTCATGTTATTATACTGTAGTTCTGCAATCGATGTAACTTCCTTTTTTGCTGAATTTTACGAAAAAAGCATGGTTACATGACTCAATTAATGTCAGTTTATTAAAAAGTCAAAAGTCAAATTCTGCAAGCTACTTTAAGAAAATATGTACTTTTACTGGATTAAGTTCTTTAGTTTTGTTGTTATTTGGCTAGTAAATACACGTCAGGCTTATCGATAAGGTCGCACATAACCTTAAGGGTTTTGTAAACCTCTGACCTGTTGTGTTTTTATAGAAATTTGTGTGAATATAAAGGAAAGAAGGTTATTAAGCAACTATTATAAGAATAAGAAAGGAGTATTATATTTCTTTTTTTCAAAGAAATAGCCCTCTAAAATGTCTAATTAATAGTGGATAGTGTTNAGATGGTTTAGAAAATTGCAGTGTTGTTTAGATTTTATCTTGAACATTTATTATCAATTAAAAGTTGACGCAATTTGGTCATGTTATTATACTGTAGTTCTGCAATCGATGTAACTTCCTTTTTTGCTGAATTTTACGAAAAAAGCCTGGTTACATGACTCAATTAATGTCAGTTTATTAAAAAGTCAAATGTCAAATTCTGCAAGCTACTTTAAGAAAATATTATGTACTTTTACTGGATTAAGTTCTTTAGTTTTGTTGTTATTTGGCTAGTAAATACACGTCAGGCTTATCGATAAGGTCGCACATAACCTTAAGGGTTTTGTAAACCTCTGACCTGTTGTGTTTTTATAGAAATTTGTGTGAATATAAAGGAAAGAAGGTTATTAAGCAACTATTATAAGAATAAGAAAGGAGTATTATATTTCTTTTTTTCAAAGAAATAGCCCTCTAAAATGTCTAATTAATAGTGGATAGTGTTTGTGCAGCAGGCTGCTATACAGTATTACCTTGTTGCTTCATGCTTAAAAAATCGAACATTAATTTCATGAAGTAGAACTATCACAAAACAGTGATGAATTACTAAATGTTTTGTGTAATGTTAACCCCCTGCAAAAGAGCTCATTTGTTAGACAGTTAGATTGCTTACTTGAAAAGCTTGGCGAACCATTCGTTTGATTTTCTGGCAGCCTGTCTCATTCAGACCATTGCTCTCTGACTGTTCCTGTTTATTCAGCATGAAGTCTGAATGTTTGGATATGCTATAACCCTGTTGCAGGTTGCTCTCCTTTGAGTCCATGTTCTCCATTGTGCTATTTACCATTAATAGGCCAGACAATAATCAAATGGCAGACGTCC
Organism: Phoronis australis; assembly: GCA_002633005.1. Classification (NCBI taxonomy): domain Eukaryota; kingdom Metazoa; phylum Phoronida; family Phoronidae; genus Phoronis; species Phoronis australis. The sequence goes on along the minus strand of NMRA01000178.1, from coordinate 742,867 downwards.
GTGACATCATGCTTTATTGACTCATGACATCACCAACAATGGCATTGTTTTTGCAATGCTTAGAATTGTTGCAGACAGTGTACAATGATTTTGGTTTTAATTTCATGCCTGCTGTAACTTGACGTGTTCCATAACTAACATTTCCCATTATAAGAAATAAAATCGTGTATATCGTTTCAAATAAGAATTTGATTAAGTATTCTTAAATTTAGCCAAGTATGTTTTCAAAAAAATGAAACATGCCCGCCACAAGTCCTGCTCTGATGCATTACTAATAAGTTTATAAGCTCATTCTGTAAAACATTTCTCACCAATTTCAGCAAAAAATGTAAAAAAATGCACTTTTTAATATTCATTTCTCAGGTACATGTATTTCTTGCATTAAAATTCCCACAATTTTGCTAAATGTCGAGTGACAACATCATTCTATAGAACTTGAAAAATGGTCTAACTGTTTTGAAAAATGAGGACTGAAATAAATATCCTCTTGTTCCCCATGCTGTTGTCTTGTGTTCAAATATTTTACCTGAACTAAACTAATTTAGAAGTCCTCTCAGGCTTGCCTTTGATATTCCCTTATTGTAACCTGTTCATTTTCAAAGGAACACAGGTATTGAGTCGTCCCCCTGCCAGTGGCGCGGCTACGATAAAAGAGAGCCAGTTAACAGCATCAGTCCAGGCGTTCGCTGAATACATTCAAGATCACTTCAACACTCCCCCATCAAAGAAAACCTCTAGTGTAAGTCAATAGACGTAACGGACAATTGGAACTGACGGTTCTTACAGCTCATTGAAAACCTTAAAAGTGAAGCTACAGTGTTGTAGTTTTCAATAAGTTCATGGTCATTGTTTTTGTCAAAAATTGTGTCGAAACTTCTAACCAAAGGCAAAAGTTTTTCCCTAATTTTAAATTGTTTACAGTGTTATTTTTGGTAGAATCAGCCTGTTTTTCCCATAACTTTGACATATCCAGACAAATTGTCTACTTTTTTGACAATTATTGTATCTAGCTGAATGCGGTATTACAGACAGACAAGCTCTCAAATGTTAAACTTGGGTATAGGTAATCAGTTCTTGCATTTTGAAAAATATTTTGTGAAAAACTGGTTCAGAAGAGATTTATTAATATCTATTAATTTTTTGCCTATTTCTATAAAAGCGTTTTCATTTTAAATGGGCATTTCCCCTGATTCCCTTTTTGTGCCCCAAGATTTCCATCAGTTTGCTTTAAAGTTAGTATTTTCCATTGCAATTCAGTCTTATGCAGCATCGTGTGCAGAAATTTCTACACATCCCCTAGTGCAGAAATTTTTGTATATCAATTTCTGCACATTCAGTGCAGAAATTTGTACACATCCTCTAGTGCAGAAAATGATTTTAAGACATTTCTGTGCAGAAATTTCTGCACTGAATGTGTTAGAAGGGCTGAAATGCAATGAAAAATATTAATGATAGGGCAGAAAAAATTCCACAGAAAGGGAATTGATGGAAATTCCCTTTTTCAAATGAAAAAGAGTTAATGTTTAGTGGAATTAGGTGGGTGTAGTACACAGCAGTGTGATTCATTTCCCCTGTTCTGACAGTGAATTCTTTTTAGTCTCGGCAGTCAGGATGGAAATTTATTTTTGGACAGTCGTTTCAGTACGAAAAAGTCTGCACAGGCTGATGTATTCAATACTTTGTACTTGAATAGGCTGCACGGTCACGAGCACTGGACGAAGATCAAATCCACGATCGAGATCGTCCAATCACAGACGAGCGTGAAATGAAGATGTTGGAGCGTGAACTCCAGCTTGAGGTCAAGGAATGGCAGGAGAGATGGCAGGAAGAACGCAAACTGCATGCAAAGATGAAAGGTAGACGAAGTACTCTACGCTAGCCAATTGTTACTCTGTTGGTGTCTTGACATCCTTTTGATTAATGCTGTTAACCAGTCTCAGTCCTTAACAGGGCCGCCCCAGATTAAACAGCGACACTTGAATCTCGCTGTATTTACCCACAATGTCGTAAACATCCATCAGGCACATTTACTGCCTCTTTATGATGCCACTGGAGTTTCACATGTTGTTTGTTGTTGTCTGCACAAGTTTTTCTTGGTTGCATTATTCTATTCGTCCTTCCAATGCCAATGAAATTTTACTGCATGCTTTGGGCTGCAACTCTGACCTGAGAAAGTCTGATAAACTTGACAAATACCCGTCAATGCGTGATCTGAAATTGTTTTGCCTCCCCAACACCTGAGAAACACAAAAATGTGCCTGATTTACAAAACAAGGTCACATGCTTTCTTATCTCCGGGACAAAGGAGAGTTCTATCATTGTGTAATCCGGGACGGCCCTATTTAATTACTTGTTGATGCTTTTGTCTGTATTAAGCATTGAATTAATGGGTATGATGGGCTTATTTGTGTCAGAGTTTGCATGTGTATTACCCTGTGCTTGTTTCAGCTGATTTGTTTTCCCAAGAGAAGGAACACGTCAATAGACTTGAAGAGCAACGACTGCGCTTTGAAGAAGAGATTTTAAAATTGAAACAAGAAAATTTTGTCCTGGCAGCAAAGGTAGGATTCAGTGAACTATTGCTAGATTTGTTGGATTGGTGGGTTGGTGATGTAGTGGTCCAGAAGTCCATAAAATCTGAGTATAAGGAGTTTCAATCTTGCCTTCACACCTAACTCTAGACATCTGTTTATAGAGTGTGAATCTTGCCTCTACTCTTAACTCTATCACTCTGGGTATAGAGTTAGAATCTTGCGACAAGTTCTAACACTTTACAGCACGGGTGGAAATGACTGCCATGCTTTTCAGGTGGTTTAAACTATTTCTCACCGCAGGCAACAGAATTCTTACTACCCCCCTCAAACTGCTTACCCTGCGCTGCAAATTTATTACCATGTGCAAGCATCTAACAACAGAACAAAAACTACAACCACACACAGTGCCCCCTTACCACAAAAAAATGATCACCAGAGGTCACTGCCCTGTAGCCTGATGATTGATTAATATTTTGGCATTGATGATTCTTATTTAGTTCGTTGGACCTAAAGTGGCATTAAAGCTATGCCTGCCGTCAAAAACAATTTTTGATTTAAGGCACTTAATGTTGTACAATTTGCCTTATTGTGCTCCTTACTCAGTTCAGAAATGATCGCTGCACTCTGGAATACTGGCAGTTTGTGATTTTTTCACACTGAGCTAATAACCTACAGCTAAGAGCTTGGTCTGAAAAAAATAACAAACTGGTAGTTCTTTCGAAACCTTGAAAGTACCTTCAATTTGAGACCAATTTTGTAACAGTAAGTGGTCTTAGTTCTAGCACATTATGCTAATGAAAGACAAATGTACCGAGTGACCTGTAATGGGTTGCTTATCATTGATGTTTTCACTGGGCACAACAATTTGGAAAGTGGTCTGTAGGTGAGACTAAACGTACATGTCTGTTGAACTGAACATACCTGTGTCGGGTGAACTTGACATACCTGTTTCTGGTGAACGTGACATACCTGTGTCTGGTGAACTTGACATACCTGTGTCTGGTCAACTTGACATGCCTGTGTCTGGTGAACTTAGCGTACCTGTGTCTGGTGACCTTAACATACATGTGTCCGTTGCACTTATTCAACATACTTTTATCTTGACATTTTAAGGTTGTTGAAGACGACCCCGGTGAGAGTGAATATAGAAAAGGTTTAGAAAAGGAGAAAGGGGAAGGAGAAGTTTCCAAGAAAGAGCACGAGTTGTTGGAGAAGACAATGCGAGAGCAAGAGAGGCTGATAGCTGGTTACCAACTGGAGAATGAGAGGTTGTATAAGGAGATGAAGAGAATAGAGAGTCTGCAAAGGGTGACAGAGGAAAAGATGTTCAAGGAGAACCAACGACTGTCTGCTGAAGTCACCCAGCTGAGGTAATGAGGGCGTAGTGAATGGGGGGTTTGCAAGACGGTCTAGGGGTTGAAGAAAGGAGAGAGACTGCAGAGGGTGACAAGAGGACAGAATGCTCAGGGAGAGCCTACAGCTGTCTACTGAAGTCACCCAGCTGAGGTAATGAGGGCGTAGTGAGATGGTATAGGGGGTTGAAGAATGTGGAGAGTCTGCAGAAGGCAATGGGGAGAATGTCTATTAAAGACCTGTTAAAGTCATAATGTACAATAATGAGGGGAAGGAGTGAATGAAAGTAGTGTAATCCTTTACTTTTTCAGACAAGCATTGGATAGGAAGGAGACTGAACTAAAAAGTCAGGGGATAATAACAAGCCCCCTAGCCCAGCAGCAGTTTGCTAAAGGCCCTGTAGGGAGCGCTGTGCTAGGGGCTGGAAGAATTACAGAGTTGAATGTGGAACTGAGACAAGCCAAGGTAGGGGACATGTGGTTGTAGACATTTACAAAAGGACACCTTCAACTTGTGATTTTGGCTATTGTGTCTTTCAAAATTTGACCCAGTTGGTAAACATCAGATCTATCATCTAGTTGTAGTAAGTGAATGTTATCTAAAAGACAGCGCTTTAAACCCATCTTCTGCCAAAAAATAACTTTTTTGTATTGAACCACTGATTGTATAAAATGTTAACATATCAACTTGTTCTTCACTCAGATTAGAGGTGATGTTTAAGGGGAATATATTATGTATTTCTTCTAGTTCAGTCATGTGATTTGAAATTAAAGGGGCTTTACGGTTTCTTGCAAAAAAAATGGTATTAGCACTGGTCTGGTCTTGGGTGACCCTGTGCGTATGTAGCCAACTCCCAAATTCTCAATGTCGTACTTCAGGCCAAGGTGGACTCTCTTGAAGTGACTATCAGTAAACTTGAGGCAGAGAAGAAATGCTTATCTGATCAGATAGACCATCTTATTCACAGCAGGGAGAGGGAGAGTGACAGAGATGAGTACAATAAAGCTGCCAGAGCTCAGGAGTTACAGGTGAAGTGAGATGGCTTATACATTACCATTTTCAACAAGAACATCAAATCGCTATAGAGTTGATGGGGGTTGGCTAACCTTATATTATGAATTCGAAAATGGCACATGCCACTTGAGTTACCGGCTCATTCGGCAACAATTCAATGAAGGTAATAACACCATTGAAAGCACTTTTGTTAAGAATTCAACATTGACAGCTGAACTGCACGGAAATGCCCCTTTAAGTAAAAAGATATGCTGATTTCATTCCCTAGTCACGTTGTGATTACTGTGAGTAGACTACATAGATCTCGTGATTTCATTGCTGCCTTCTAAATTATTTCATTGGCAAAGAATGATTGTGTTGTCTGGGAGTACTTTGTAGTTGGTTGAAACGTTATTCTGTTAAAATTTGTTGTTCTAGGAAATCCAGCAGAGGTATGAAGTTGAACTTGACAGGCTGAACAAGAAACTGAAGTGGTACGCAGAGAACCAAGAAATACTGGACCGTGATAACGAACTGCTGAAAGGAAAGAATGCTGAAATACGAAAACTTAAAAGATACATCGACACCCTTGAAAAGGAGGTGGGTGGTAGTTTCATGTGATTGACACATTTCTGTCTCTGGTGACAGTAGATGACTGAATAAATAATTTTTATTTTGTTGTGGTCTTGTGTAACAATAATTATAGTTGAATGGAGGATGTCGCTTTTTTGATTTTTCAAGACTGAAACATCTACCAATGTTAGGGCAGCCATCATGACTTTCATAAACTGCTCTCCTGGTTTTTGTCATAAAACATTGTGTCATTTTAACTCGAACCCAGACTCTAAGCAATGGAGTCTGGTGTACGGAAAACGAGGTCATTTTGAAAGATTGCTATGATAGATACAAAGCTGCTATCTGATGTGTATACATGTTTCAGCATTTCAAAAATTAATGTCACTTATTTCTCTCATTTTCTATTTATTTTTCTCAGCTAAATTGCTATTCAATTATTTCAATTGCATGCTGCTCCTTTTTGGATGACTAAGTTTTGTGAGATACAAAATTGAAGTTTTAGGTAAACAAGCAAAGTGTTGACTTCCTAAAACCACTCTGAGGTGGTGGCGTATCACAACTATTATTAAAATCTCTTGGTCTATTTACACCGACCTCTAGTCTATATACACTATCGTTTCAGTCGGCATCTTCTCCGGCCATCGTCGAAACGTTACAATGTATATGAACTAGAGGTCGGTGTAAATAGACCAAGAGATTTTAATAACAGTTGTAAGCTAAGTGTTCTGCTTGAGTGACATTATGAACAGTGGGCATGGTGATCACATGAGTGACATTATGAACAGTGGGCATGGTGATCACATGAGTGACATTATGAACAGTGGGCATGGTGATCACAACCTGAGTTCATCATCTGGTTGTTACCACATCCTTGATTGCACAATAGTAAACCTGATGTCAGAGATATTCACCTGACTCTAATGATATAGAATCTGGTTCGTGTTATGGTGAGCCAGAAGTTATTGTGTAATTTGAGACGATTGTTTTCAGCATGGCAGCCAAGTAGTTGAACAGAAGACAAAGGCAAAACAGAAAGAAACGGATGCCAAGCAGATCTTAGACTTGAAAAGACAGGTATTGAACTGATCTTGATGTGACTAATTCTTTTCTTCTGGTAAATGTTTTTGAAGTGTACTTTTGAATTTATCTTGTTGTGGCCATGTAAATTAGCTTAAGAGATCTTGCCCTTAATTAAAAAGGTACTGCACAGTTGCTTTTGTGTAAAATCTGTCCGACTGTGTTTTGAACAGTCTGGAGGAATGTGTTTTTGTATCAATGTCAGAATGAACATTTTCTGGAGGCCTCTCGCTTCGGTGGCCATGTACTGAAATGGGCAAGGGACCCGCTCATAACTATCCAGGTACACCTGGTTACGCAGGTTATTTGTCAAACATTTGTGTTGTTAACATCCTGGAAAAAGTGTTTAGTTTCCGTGAGATAGAGTCAGTTTATTTGACTTTACATTACTTTCACATTACTGATCACGAAAAAAATGACTTTGCCTATATAAGGTCATTTGACGGCAACGTCACATGACAATTCCAGGTGAGAGAAATGGAAACTATCATTAAGAAGAGGCACCCCAACTCTTTGCCCGCTCTCATCTGGGCTGCGGGTATGGTGCCTGACGGACAGCAGACAACTACAAAGACTGTGGAGTTCTTGGAAAATAGAAACAGGAAGTTGGAACAAGAATTGGAGGAAAAAGATGAGGAAACAAAGAGAGAACTGAGGGCCATGGAGCAGAAGTATACTGCAATAAAGGTAGCGCCATCTTGGTTCAGTTTAACGTCTGCTGCTCACTTGTCAATGAATTTAAGACATCCAGTCGTTTGGCAAGATCCAGCACTTTCATGGTTCAAAGGCCATAAAACTTTCATGGTATATATTACTATTGTGGCAGCGCAGAATTTCAATTTCTAATCTTGAAGGGCAATGCATTGTTCCCCGTGACTTATAAGTTAGTTGCCTTACACCCCCATCCCCTATCACATACAGACAGTGCATTACCACACCCTTTCTGTTTCCAATGCAAGAAGATCTACTGGACGGGTGGAAATAATTACAGTCGCACTATTTTCTAACACAGAATTACATGCTCAATTAACTTGGGCATACCTTTATGAATAGGCTTGACTTGTTACTTGGGTGGGGTAAAGCACCTTGCCTAGGCTAGTCTTGGTGTAGTAAGGTCTGTATTCAAATGCTATTCCCATGGCATGCGCATGGATATTCAAATCTTGCCACTAATGTCTCGCTTATGTCACAGTTGACTACTAGTTGTTACAATTAAATTATTTATATTAAACAAAATAATAACAATGAGTAAATATGATTATCCAACTCAAGTCACATTTTTATGTTGTTCATACTTAGAACTGTTCACCATAGTAAGCAGGCAGATGAATGTGCGATATTGTGAAACATTCTCAGACACTCAGCCATCATGCTCACATCTATGTGAACAGCAAAGTATGGGATTGCTTCTGCCAGTCATAGAAAAGGGTGTGGCAGTTATCTAGGCTCCAACATGTTCAATCTACACAATCCAGTGAAGAAGGATGATTCAGAACTGAATATGGAGTTACTAACAATGAACCTAAAACTTCATAGCCTCTGATGAGGTTGAGGAGGAATTCACTTGAAGTGGCATTAAACCTGAGCTGTCTATGAAAAGCCATGTTTTCATTTAGGCCACCTACTGTAAGTTATAACAGTGTACATTTGGTCTTGTTTTGTTTCTTACTCAGTTTAGAAGTGATCTTTTATCTCGGGAAGAAATGACAATTAGTTATTTCTTCAGACGAAGCTCATCTGAAGAAGTAACGAACTGTTAGTTCCATATCTTGGAAATCATTCATCATTTGAGTAAGGAACAATTTGAGATCAAATTTGTAAATTTATGGTCGGTGGCCAAAATGCAAACTTTGTTTTTGATAGAGAGCACAGGTTTAATGCTACTTTTATACTCAGTTTAATCGTAGGTTAAAGAATTGAGTCTTCTTAGCTCACTCTGCTGGAGTTAGTCATCTGACTTCAATGCATTGGGTAATTAGTATGTTATTGGTTTCAGTATCAGTATGAAGAAAGGATTAATTTCCTTGAGAAGCACCTGGAGTTGGAGACCGACCGTCGGCCCGCGAGGCCGGAGGAGTTGACTTCACATCCAAAGACCAGCGTTCTGGCCCTGGAAAGAGAGCTGGATAGCGTGCGTAGCCGGTTCAAGCAAGAGGTCAGTGACCTCAGGGAAGAAGTGCAGCGGGCACAGCAGGACGCTGAGAGACAGCGGAGCAGGGCTGACGGTAAGAGGCGAAACTTCCCTCCAGGTTATGCAAAATTGCTATACCCCCAAAATCGCTTTCGCATAAAATCTTGGTTCTCTTTCGTTTGCTTTTGCATCCACCCACTACCAAGACAGCTGACTGGAGCAGCAGACATGTTAGTCCAGGGATCAACTGTCTGCCAGTTTGGCCACAATTTAAACCCAAGTGTTGCAAATTGAAGTCTGGAACTCCAACCATTTCATGTCAGTGTTTCCTAAGTGTAGGTCAGACTATTAGTAAGACCGAGTCGTATGGATTCTTTTGTCTACCTGTGCAATCAAAGGGTAGTGTTTAGAGCCTCTGACATCAAGGATGAACTGTTTTGGCAGGTCAATGCATTGTTTTAAAATTTAGAAACATTACTCTTTAGAACAAGGTTTCAGTAGCATTCAGGTTTGTGTTGTACTTCTATATCAAGTACTTTTACTTAAAAAGCACTACTTGTAATTCTTGTCCTCTTAGCTTTCGCTCAGAAATTGAGTGACCAAAAAGCTGCCCAAGAGAAGAAACCAGAGACCTCTAGTCAAGTGAAGTCCCTACAGGTGTCACTGGCAGACAAAACACAGGAAGTACTGTCCCTGCATACGAGCATTGAGCGACTTCAGGGTGAGAAACAAGTATTGATGAAGACCATACAAAAACTGGAAACTAAAGTGGGTATGTTGATTCTAGTATTGAACAATTCAAGATCTGTCTAGTTACTTACTTTGAGCATAGACCTCTACCAGTTGGACATTCAAGATC